>CAKKTC010000359.1:0-25754 GCA_920104205.1 Eupeodes latifasciatus
CCATCACAAATTATCTTTCGATTGCTTTATCTCCTCAACCAAGCCTCCAAACAAGATGCGGTTTTCACTAAAGTACAGAGCATCGCGCCGCCTTTCAATTGATGCATAAATCTCAAAAATGATTTTTTTCAGTTTTTCGAGAAAATTGTGTCAAAAAGTAAAATTACAGAATTTCGACCCAGCCCATCACAAATTATCTTTCGATTGCTTTATTTCCTCAACCAAGCCTCCAAACAAGATGCGGTTTTCACTAAAGTACAGAGCATCGCGCCGCCTTTCAATTGATGTATAAATCTCAAAAATGATTTTTCTTCAGTTTTTCGAGAAAATTGTGTCAAAAAGTAAAATTACAGAATTTCCACCCAGCCCATCACAAATTATCTTTCGATTGCTTTATCTCCTCAACCAAGCCTCCAAACAAGATGCGGTTTTCACTAAAGTACAGAGCATCGCGCCGCCTTTCAATTGATGTATAAATCTCAAAAATGATTTTTCTTCAGTTTTTCGAGAAAATTGTGTCAAAAAGTAAAATTACAGAATTTCCACCCAGCCCATCACAAATTATCTTTCGATTGCTTTATCTCCTCAACCAAGCCTCCAAACAAGATGCGGTTTTCACTAAAGTACAGAGCATCGCGCCGCCTTTCAATTGATGCATAAATCTCAAAAATGATTTTTGATGCATAAATCTCAAAAATGATTTTTTTTCAGTTTTTCGAGAAAATTGTGGGCTAACCCCTTGCCGAAAAAAAGTAGTATTTTCAAAACTATTTCCCACCCAATCAAAATACACATCAAAAGAAAGGTATTTAAATGCTCTACCCACAACTGCAAACCAAAAGGTTCTACGAGCTCTCGTTTCGGAAAAATTAGTCAAAAAGTAAAATTACAGAATTTCGACCCAGCCCATCACAAATTATCTTTCGATTGCTTTATCTCCTCAACCAAGCCTCCAAACAAGATGCGGTTTTCACTAAAGTACAGAGCATCGAGCCGCCTTTCAATTGATGTATAAATCTCAAAAATGATTTTTTTTTTTAGTTTTTCGAGAAAATTGTGTCAAAAAGCCCATCACAAATTATCTTTCGATTGCTTTATCTCCTCAACTAAGCCTCCAAACAAGATGCGGTTTTCACTAAAGTACAGAGCATCGCGCCGCCTTTCAATTGATGTATAAATCTCAAAAATGATTTTTTTTCAGTTTTTCGAGAAAATTGTGTCAAAAAGTAAAATTACAGAATTTTGACCCAGTCCATCACAAATTATCTTTCGATTGCTTTATCTCCTCAACCAAGCCTCCAAACAAGATGCGGTTTTCACTAAAGTACAGAGCATCGCGCCGCCTTTCAATTGATGCATAAATCTCAAAAATGATTTTTTTCAGTTTTTCGAGAAAATTGTGTCAAAAAGTAAAATTACAGAATTTCGACCCAGCCCATCACAAATTATCTTTCGATTGCTTTATTTCCTCAACCAAGCCTCCAAACAAGATGCGGTTTTCACTAAAGTACAGAGCATCGCGCCGCCTTTCAATTGATGTATAAATCTCAAAAATGATTTTTCTTCAGTTTTTCGAGAAAATTGTGTCAAAAAGTAAAATTACAGAATTTCCACCCAGCCCATCACAAATTATCTTTCGATTGCTTTATCTCCTCAACCAAGCCTCCAAACAAGATGCGGTTTTCACTAAAGTACAGAGCATCGCGCCGCCTTTCAATTGATGCATAAATCTCAAAAATGATTTTTGATGCATAAATCTCAAAAATGATTTTTTTCAGTTTTTCGAGAAAATTGTGGGCTAACCCCTTGCCGAAAAAAAGTAGTATTTTCAAAACTATTTCCCACCCAATCAAAATACACATCAAAAGAAAGGTATTTAAATGCTCTACCCACAACTGCAAACCAAAAGGTTCTACGAGCTCTCGTTTCGGAAAAATTAGTCAAAAAGTAAAATTACAGAATTTCGACCCAGCCCATCACAAATTATCTTTCGATTGCTTTATCTCCTCAACCAAGCCTCCAAACAAGATGCGGTTTTCACTAAAGTACAGAGCATCGCGCCGCCTTTCAATTGATGCATAAATCTCAAAAATGATTTTTTTTCAGTTTTTCGAGAAAATTGTGTCAAAAAGTAAAATTACAGAATTTCGACCCAGCCCATCACAAATTATCTTTCGATTGCTTTATTTCCTCAACCAAGCCTCCAAACAAGATGCGGTTTTCACTAAAGTACAGAGCATCGCGCCGCCTTTCAATTGATGTATAAATCTCAAAAATGATTTTTCTTCAGTTTTTCGAGAAAATTGTGTCAAAAAGTAAAATTACAGAATTTCCACCCAGCCCATCACAAATTATCTTTCGATTGCTTTATCTCCTCAACCAAGCCTCCAAACAAGATGCGGTTTTCACTAAAGTACAGAGCATCGCGCCGCCTTTCAATTGATGCATAAATCTCAAAAATGATTTTTTTTTCAGTTTTTCGAGAAAATTGTGTCAAAAAGTAAAATTACAGAATTTCGACCCAGCCCATCACAAATTATCTTTCGATTGCTTTATCTCCTCAACCAAGCCTCCAAACAAGATGCGGTTTTCACTAAGGCATCGCGCCGCCTTTCAATTGATGCATAAATCTCAAAAATGATTTGTTTTCAGTTTTTCGAGAAAATTGTGGGCTAACCCCTTGCCGAAAAAAAGTAGTATTTTCAAAACTATTTCCCACCCAATCAAAATACACATCAAAAGAAAGGTATTTAAATGCTCTACCCACAACTGCAAACCAAAAGGTTCTACGAGCTCTCGTTTCGGAAAAATTAGTCAAAAAGTAAAATTACAGAATTTCGACCCATCCCATCACAAATTATCTTTCGATTGCTTTATCTCCTCAACCAAGCCTCCAAACAAGATGCGGTTTTCACTAAAGTACAGAGCATCGCGCCGCCTTTCAATTGATGCATAAATCTCAAAAATGATTTTTTTTCAGTTTTTCGAGAAAATTGTGGGCTAACCCCTTGCCGAAAAAAAGTAGTATTTTCAAAACTATTTCCCACCCAATCAAAATACACATCAAAAGAAAGGTATTTAAATGCTCTACCCACAACTGCAAACCAAAAGGTTCTACGAGCTCTCGTTTCGGAAAAATTAGTCAAAAAGTAAAATTACAGAATTTCGACCCAGCCCATCACAAATTATCTTTCGATTGCTTTATCTCCTCAACCAAGCCTCCAAACAAGATGCGGTTTTCACTAAAGTACAGAGCATCGCGCCGCCTTTCAATTGATGTATAAATCTCAAAAATGATTTTTTTTCAGTTTTTCGAGAAAATTGTGTCAAAAAGTAAAATTACAGAATTTCGACCCAGCCCATCACAAATTATCTTTCGATTGCTTTATCTCCTCAACCAAGCCTCCAAACAAGATGCGGTTTTCACTAAAGTACAGAGCATCGCGCCGCCTTTCAATTGATGTATAAATCTCAAAAATGATTTTTCTTCAGTTTTTCGAGAAAATTGTGTCAAAAAGTAAAATTACAGAATTTCGACCCAGCCCATCACAAATTATCTTTCGATTGCTTTATCTCCTCAACCAAGCCTCCAAACAAGATGCGGTTTTCACTAAAGTACAGAGCATCGCGCCGCCTTTCAATTGATGCATAAATCTCAAAAATGATTTTTTTTTCAGTTTTTCGAGAAAATTGTGTCAAAAAGTAAAATTACAGAATTTCGACCCAGCCCATCACAAATTATCTTTCGATTGCTTTATCTCCTCAACCAAGCCTCCAAACAAGATGCGGTTTTCACTAAGGCATCGCGCCGCCTTTCAATTGATGCATAAATCTCAAAAATGATTTTTTTTTTCAGTTTTTCGAGAAAATTGTGTCAAAAAGTAAAATTACAGAATTTCGACCCAGCCCATCACAAATTATCTTTCGATTGCTTTATCTCCTCAACCAAGCCTCCAAACAAGATGCGGTTTTCACTAAAGTACAGAGCATCGCGCCGCCTTTCAATTGATGCATAAATCTCAAATATGATTTTTTTCAGTTTTTCGAGAAAATTGTGGGCTAACCCCTTGCCGAAAAAAAGTAGTATTTTCAAAACTATTTCCCACCCAATCAAAATACACATCAAAAGAAAGGTATTTAAATGCTCTACCCACAACTGCAAACCAAAAGGTTCTACGAGCTCTCGTTTCGGAAAAATTAGTCAAAAAGTAAAATTACAGAATTTCGACCCAGCCCATCACAAATTATCTTTCGATTGCTTTATCTCCTCAACCAAGCCTCCAAACAAGATGCGGTTTTCACTAAAGTACAGAGCATCGCGCCGCCTTTCAATTGATGCATAAATCTCAAAAATGATTTTTTTTCAGTTTTTCGAGAAAATTGTGGGCTAACCCCTTGCCGAAAAAAAGTAGTATTTTCAAAACTATTTCCCACCCAATCAAAATACACATCAAAAGAAAGGTATTTAAATGCTCTACCCACAACTGCAAACCAAAAGGTTCTACGAGCTCTCGTTTCGGAAAAATTAGTCAAAAAGTAAAATTACAGAATTTCGACCCAGCCCATCACAAATTATCTTTCGATTGCTTTATCTCCTCAACCAAGCCTCCAAACAAGATGCGGGTTTCACTAAAGTACAGAGCATCGCGCCGCCTTTCAATTGATGCATAAATCTCAAAAATGATTTTTTTCAGTTTTTCGAGAAAATTGTGTCAAAAAGTAAAATTACAGAATTTCGACCCAGCCCATCACAAATTATCTTTCGATTGCTTTATCTCCTCAACCAAGCCTCCAAACAAGATGCGGTTTTCACTAAAGTACAGAGCATCGCGCCGCCTTTCAATTGATGCATAAATCTCAAAAATGATTTTTTTTCAGTTTTTCGAGAAAATTGTGGGCTAACCCCTTGCCGAAAAAAAGTAGTATTTTCAAAACTATTTCCCACCCAATCAAAATACACATCAAAAGAAAGGTATTTAAATGCTTTACCCAAAACTGCAAACCAAAAGGTTCTACGAGCTCTCGTTTCGGAAAAATTAGTCAAAAAGTAAAATTACAGAATTTCGACCCAGCCCATCACAAATTATCTTTCGATTGCTTTATCTCCTCAACCAAGCCTCCAAACAAGATGCGGTTTTCACTAAAGAACAGAGCATCGCGCCGCCTTTCAATTGATGCATAAATCTCAAAAATGATTTTTTTTTTTTCAGTTTTTCGAGAAAATTGTGTCAAAAAGTAAAATTACAGAATTTCGACCCAGCCCATCACAAATTATCTTTCGATTGCTTTATCTCCTCAACCAAGCCTCCAAACAAGATGCGGTTTTCACTAAAGTACAGAGCATCGCGCCGCCTTTCAATTGATGTATAAATCTCAAAAATGATTTTTTTTCAGTTTTTCGAGAAAATTGTGTCAAAAAGTAAAATTACAGAATTTCGACCCAGCCCATCACAAATTATCTTTCGATTGCTTTATCTCCTCAACCAAGCCTCCAAACAAGATGCGGTTTTCACTAAAGTACAGAGCATCGCGCCGCCTTTCAATTGATGTATAAATCTCAAAAATGATTTTTTTTCAGTTTTTCGAGAAAATTGTGTCAAAAAGTAAAATTACAGAATTTCGACCCAGCCCATCACAAATTATCTTCCGATTGCTTTATCTCCTCAACCAAGCCTCCAAACAAGATGCGGTTTTCACTAAAGTACAGAGCATCGCGCCGCCTTTCAATTGATGCATAAATCTCAAATATGATTTTTTTCAGTTTTTCGAGAAAATTGTGTGCTAACCCCTTGCCGAAAAAAAGTAGTATTTTCAAAACTATTTCCCACCCAATCAAAATACACATCAAAAGAAAGGTATTTAAATGCTCTACCCACAACTGCAAACCAAAAGGTTCTACGAGCTCTCGTTTCGGAAAAATTAGTCAAAAAGTAAAATTACAGAATTTCGACCCAGCCCATCACAAATTATCTTTCGATTGCTTTATCTCCTCAACCAAGCCTCCAAACAAGATGCGGTTTTCACTAAAGTACAAGGCATCGCGCCGCCTTTCAATTGATGCATAAATCTCAAAAATGATTTTTTTTTTTCAGTTTTTCGAGAAAATTGTGGGCTAACCGCTTGCCGAAAAAAAGTAGTATTTTCAAAACTATTTCCCACCCAATCAAAATACACATCAAAAGAAAGGTATTTAAATGCTCTACCCACAACTGCAAACCAAAAGGTTCTACGAGCTCTCGTTTCGGAAAAATTAGTCAAAAAGTAAAATTACAGAATTTCGACCCAGCCCATCACAAATTATCTTTCGATTGCTTTATCTCCTTAACCAAGCCTCCAAACAAGATGCGGTTTTCACTAAAGTACAGAGCATCGCGCCGCCTTTCAATTGATGCATAAATCTCAAAAATGATTTTTTTTCAGTTTTTCGAGAAAATTGTGGGCTAACCCCTTGCCGAAAAAAAGTAGTATTTTCAAAACTATTTCCCACCCAATCAAAATACACATCAAAAGAAAGGTATTTAAATGCTCTACCCACAACTGCAAACCAAAAGGTTCTACGAGCTCTCGTTTCGGAAAAATTAGTCAAAAAGTAAAATTACAGAATTTCGACCCAGCCCATCACAAATTATCTTTCGATTGCTTTATCTCCTCAACCAAGCCTCCAAACAAGATGCGGTTTTCACTAAAGTACAGAGCATCGCGCCGCCTTTCAATTGATGCATAAATCTCAAAAATGATTTTTTTTTCAGTTTTTCGAGAAAATTGTGTCAAAAAGTAAAATTACAGAATTTCGACCCAGCCCATCACAAATTATCTTTCGATTGCTTTATCTCCTCAACCAAGCCTCCAAACAAGATGCGGTTTTCACTAAAGTACAGAGCATCGCGCCGCCTTTCAATTGATGCATAAATCTCAAAAATGATTTTTTTTCAGTTTTTCGAGAAAATTGTGTCAAAAAGTAAAATTACAGAATTTCGACCCAGCCCATCACAAATTATCTTTCGATTGCTTTATCTCCTCAACCAAGCCTCCAAACAAGATGCGGTTTTCACTAAAGTACAGAGCATCGCGCCGTCTTTCAATTGATGCATAAATCTCAAAAATGATTTTTTTTTCAGTTTTTCGAGAAAATTGTGTCAAAAAGTAAAATTACAGAATTTCGACCCAGCCCATCACAAATTATCTTTCGATTGCTTTATCTCCTCAACCAAGCCTCCAAACAAGATGCGGTTTTCACTAAAGTACAGAGCATCGCGCCGCCTTTCAATTGATGTATAAATCTCAAAAATGATTTTTTTTTTCAGTTTTTCGAGAAAATTGTGTCAAAAAGTAAAATTACAGAATTTCGACCCAGCCCATCACAAATTATCTTTCGATTGCTTTATCTCCTCAACCAAGCCTCCAAACAAGATGCGTATTTCACTAAAGTACAGAGCATCGCGCCGCCTTTCAATTGATGTATAAATCTCAAAAATGATTTTTTTTTCAGTTTTTCGAGAAAATTGTGTCAAAAAGTAAAATTACAGAATTTCGACCCAGCCCATCACAAATTATCTTTCGATTGCTTTATCTCCTCAACCAAGCCTCCAAACAAGATGGCGGTTTTCACTAAAGTACAGAGCATCGCGCCGCCTTTCAATTGATGCATAAATCTCAAAAATGATTTTTTTTCAGTTTTTCGAGAAAATTGTGGGCTAACCCCTTGCCGAAAAAAAGTAGTATTTTCAAAACTATTTCCCACCCAATCAAAATACACATCAAAAGAAAGGTATTTAAATGCTCTACCCACAACTGCAAACCAAAAGGTTCTACGAGCTCTCGTTTCGGAAAAATTAGTCAAAAAGTAAAATTACAGAATTTCGACCCAGCCCATCACAAATTATCTTTCGATTGCTTTATCTCCTCAACCAAGCCTCCAAACAAGATGCGGTTTTCACTAAAGTACAGAGCATCGAGCGGCCTTTCAATTGATGTATAAATCTCAAAAATGATTTTTTTTCAGTTTTTCGAGAAAATTGTGTCAAAAAGTAAAATTATAAAATTAAAGAATTTCGACCCAGCCCATCACAAATTATTTTTCGATTGCTTTATCTCCTCAACCAAGCCTCCAAACAAGATGCGGTTTTCACTAAAGTACAGAGCATCGAGCGGCCTTTCAATTGATGCATAAATCTCAAAAATGATTTTTTTTTCAGTTTTTCGAGAAAATTGTGTCAAAAAGTAAAATTACAGAATTTCGACCCAGCCCATCACAAATTATCTTTCGATTGCTTTATCTCCTCAACCAAGCCTCCAAACAAGATGCGGTTTTCACTAAAGTACAGAGCATCGCGCCGTCTTTCAATTGATGCATAAATCTCAAAAATGATTTTTTTTTTTCAGTTTTTCGAGAAAATTGTGTCAAAAAGTAAAATTACAGAATTTCGACCCAGCCCATCACAAATTATCTTTCGATTGCTTTATCTCCTCAACCAAGCCTCCAAACAAGATGCGGTTTTCACTAAAGTACAGAGCATCGCGCCGCCTTTCAATTGATGTATAAATCTCAAAAATGATTTTTTTTTCAGTTTTTCGAGAAAATTGTGTCAAAAAGTAAAATTACAGAATTTCGACCCAGCCCATCACAAATTATCTTTCGATTGCTTTATCTCCTCAACCAAGCCTCCAAACAAGATGCGGTTTTCACTAAAGTACAGAGCATCGCGCCGCCTTTCAATTGATGTATAAATCTCAAAAATGATTTTTTTTCAGTTTTTCGAGAAAATTGTGTCAAAAAGTAAAATTACAGAATTTTGACCCAGCCCATCACAAATTATCTCTCGATTGCTTTATCTCCTCAACCAAGCCTCCAAACAAGATGCGGTTTTCACTAAAGTACAGAGCATCGCGCCGCCTTTCAATTGATGCATAAATCTCAAAAATGATTTTTTTTCAGTTTTTCGAGAAAATTGTGTCAAAAAGTAAAATTACAGAATTTTGACCCAGCCCATCACAAATTATCTTTCGATTGCTTTATCTCCTCAACCAAGCCTCCAAACAAGATGCGGTTTTCACTAAAGTACAGAGCATCGCGCCGTCTTTCAATTGATGCATAAATCTCAAAAATGATTTTTTTTTCAGTTTTTCGAGAAAATTGTGTCAAAAAGTAAAATTACAGAATTTCGACCCAGCCCATCACAAATTATCTTTCGATTGCTTTATCTCCTCAACCAAGCCTCCAAACAAGATGCGGTTTTCACTAAAGTACAGAGCATCGCGCCGCCTTTCAATTGATGTATAAATCTCAAAAATGATTTTTTTTTTTCAGTTTTTCGAGAAAATTGTGTCAAAAAGTAAAATTACAGAATTTCGACCCAGCCCATCACAAATTATCTTTCGATTGCTTTATCTCCTCAACCAAGCCTCCAAACAAGATGCGTATTTCACTAAAGTACAGAGCATCGCGCCGCCTTTCAATTGATGTATAAATCTCAAAAATGATTTTTTTTTCAGTTTTTCGAGAAAATTGTGTCAAAAAGTAAAATTACAGAATTTCGACCCAGCCCATCACAAATTATCTTTCGATTGCTTTATCTCCTCAACCAAGCCTCCAAACAAGATGGCGGTTTTCACTAAAGTACAGAGCATCGCGCCGCCTTTCAATTGATGCATAAATCTCAAAAATGATTTTTTTTCAGTTTTTCGAGAAAATTGTGGGCTAACCCCTTGCCGAAAAAAAGTAGTATTTTCAAAACTATTTCCCACCCAATCAAAATACACATCAAAAGAAAGGTATTTAAATGCTCTACCCACAACTGCAAACCAAAAGGTTCTACGAGCTCTCGTTTCGGAAAAATTAGTCAAAAAGTAAAATTACAGAATTTCGACCCAGCCCATCACAAATTATCTTTCGATTGCTTTATCTCCTCAACCAAGCCTCCAAACAAGATGCGGTTTTCACTAAAGTACAGAGCATCGAGCGGCCTTTCAATTGATGTATAAATCTCAAAAATGATTTTTTTTCAGTTTTTCGAGAAAATTGTGTCAAAAAGTAAAATTATAAAATTAAAGAATTTCGACCCAGCCCATCACAAATTATTTTTCGATTGCTTTATCTCCTCAACCAAGCCTCCAAACAAGATGCGGTTTTCACTAAAGTACAGAGCATCGAGCGGCCTTTCAATTGATGCATAAATCTCAAAAATGATTTTTTTTTCAGTTTTTCGAGAAAATTGTGTCAAAAAGTAAAATTACAGAATTTCGACCCAGCCCATCACAAATTATCTTTCGATTGCTTTATCTCCTCAACCAAGCCTCCAAACAAGATGCGGTTTTCACTAAAGTACAGAGCATCGCGCCGTCTTTCAATTGATGCATAAATCTCAAAAATGATTTTTTTTTTTCAGTTTTTCGAGAAAATTGTGTCAAAAAGTAAAATTACAGAATTTCGACCCAGCCCATCACAAATTATCTTTCGATTGCTTTATCTCCTCAACCAAGCCTCCAAACAAGATGCGGTTTTCACTAAAATACAGAGCATCGCGCCGCCTTTCAATTGATGTATAAATCTCAAAAATGATTTTTTTTTCAGTTTTTCGAGAAAATTGTGTCAAAAAGTAAAATTACAGAATTTCGACCCAGCCCATCACAAATTATCTTTCGATTGCTTTATCTCCTCAACCAAGCCTCCAAACAAGATGCGGTTTTCACTAAAGTACAGAGCATCGCGCCGCCTTTCAATTGATGTATAAATCTCAAAAATGATTTTTTTTCAGTTTTTCGAGAAAATTGTGTCAAAAAGTAAAATTACAGAATTTTGACCCAGCCCATCACAAATTATCTCTCGATTGCTTTATCTCCTCAACCAAGCCTCCAAACAAGATGCGGTTTTCACTAAAGTACAGAGCATCGCGCCGCCTTTCAATTGATGCATAAATCTCAAAAATGATTTTTTTTCAGTTTTTCGAGAAAATTGTGTCAAAAAGTAAAATTACAGAATTTCGACCCAGCCCATCACAAATTATCTTTCGATTGCTTTATCTCCTCAACCAAGCCTCCAAACAAGATGCGGTTTTCACTAAAGTACAGAGCATCGCGCCGCCTTTCAATTGATGCATAAATCTCAAAAATGATTTTTTTTTCAGTTTTTCGAGCAAATTGTGTCAAAAAGTAAAATTACAGAATTTCGACCCAGCCCATCACAAATTATCTTTCGATTGCTTTATCTCCTCAACCAAGCCTCCAAACAAGATGCGGTTTTCACTAAAGTACAGAGCATCGCGCCGCCTTTCAATTGATGTATAAATCTCAAAAATGATTTTTTTTCAGTTTTTCGAGAAAATTGTGTCAAAAAGTAAAATTACAGAATTTCGACCCAGCCCATCACAAATTATCTTTCGATTGCTTTATCTCCTCAACCAAGCCTCCAAACAAGATGCGGTTTTCACTAAAGTACAGAGCATCGCGCCGCCTTTCAATTGATGTATAAATCTCAAAAATGATTTTTTT
Source organism: Eupeodes latifasciatus (assembly GCA_920104205.1). Classification (NCBI taxonomy): domain Eukaryota; kingdom Metazoa; phylum Arthropoda; class Insecta; order Diptera; family Syrphidae; genus Eupeodes; species Eupeodes latifasciatus. The sequence goes on from CAKKTC010000359.1 coordinate 11,488, forward strand.
TTTCAGTTTTTCGAGAAAATTGTGTCAAAAAGTAAAATTACAGAATTTCGACCCAGCCCATCACAAATTATCTTTCGATTGCTTTATCTCCTCAACCAAGCCTCCAAACAAGATGCGGTTTTCACTAAAGTACAGAGCATCGCGCCGCCTTTCAATTGATGTATAAATCTCAAAAATGATTTTTTTTCAGTTTTTCGAGAAAATTGTGTCAAAAAGTAAAATTACAGAATTTCGACCCAGCCCATCACAAATTATCTTTCGATTGCTTTATCTCCTCAACCAAGCCTCCAAACAAGATGCGGTTTTCACTAAAGTACAGAGCATCGCGCCGCCTTTCAATTGATGCATAAATCTCAAAAATGATTTTTTTTCAGTTTTTCGAGAAAATTGTGGGCTAACCCCTTGCCGAAAAAAAGTAGTATTTTCAAAACTATTTCCCACCCAATCAAAATACACATCAAAAGAAAGGTATTTAAATGCTCTACCCACAACTGCAAACCAAAAGGTTCTACGAGCTCTCGTTTCGGAAAAATTAGTCAAAAAGTAAAATTACAGAATTTCGACCCAGCCCATCACAAATTATCTTTCGATTGCTTTATCTCCTCAACCAAGCCTCCAAACAAGATGCGGTTTTCACTAAAGTACAGAGCATCGCGCCGCCTTTCAATTGATGCATAAATCTCAAAAATGATTTTTTTTTTCAGTTTTTCGAGAAAATTGTGGGCTAACCCCTTGCCGAAAAAAAGTAGTATTTTCAAAACTATTTCCCACCCAATCAAAATACACATCAAAAGAAAGGTATTTAAATGCTCTACCCACAACTGCAAACCAAAAGGTTCTACGAGCTCTCGTTTCGGAAAAATTAGTCAAAAAGTAAAATTACAGAATTTCGACCCAGCCCATCACAAATTATCTTTCGATTGCTTTATCTCCTCAACCAAGCCTCCAAACAAGATGCGGTTTTCACTAAAGTACAGAGCATCGCGCCGCCTTTCAATTGATGTATAAATCTCAAAAATGATTTTTTTTTCAGTTTTTCGAGAAAATTGTGTCAAAAAGTAAAATTACAGAATTTCGACCCAGCCCATCACAAATTATCTTTCGATTGCTTTATCTCCTCAACCAAGCCTCCAAACAAGATGCGGTTTTCACTAAAGTACAGAGCATCGCGCCGCCTTTCAATTGATGTATAAATCTCAAAAATGATTTTTTTTTCAGTTTTTCGAGAAAATTGTGTCAAAAAGTAAAATTACAGAATTTCGACCCAGCCCATCACAAATTATCTTTCGATTGCTTTATCTCCTCAACCAAGCCTCCAAACAAGATGCGGTTTTCACTAAAGTACAGAGCATCGCGCCGCCTTTCAATTGATGTATAAATCTCAAAAATGATTTTTTTTCAGTTTTTCGAGAAAATTGTGTCAAAAAGTAAAATTACAGAATTTCGACCCAGCCCATCACAAATTATCTTTCGATTGCTTTATCTCCTCAACCAAGCCTCCAAACAAGATGCGGTTTTCACTAAAGTACAGAGCATCGCGCCGCCTTTCAATTGATGCATAAATCTCAAAAATGATTTTTTTTCAGTTTTTCGAGAAAATTGTGTCAAAAAGTAAAATTACAGAATTTCGACCCAGCCCATCACAAATTATCTTTCGATTGCTTTATCTCCTCAACCAAGCCTCCAAACAAGATGCGGTTTTCACTAAAGTACAGAGCATCGCGCCGCCTTTCAATTGATGTATAAATCTCAAAAATGATTTTTTTTCAGTTTTTCGAGAAAATTGTGTCAAAAAGTAAAATTACAGAATTTCGACCCAGCCCATCACAAATTATCTTTCGATTGCTTTATCTCCTCAACCAAGCCTCCAAACAAGATGCGGTTTTCACTAAAGTACAGAGCATCGCGCCGCCTTTCAATTGATGTATAAATCTCAAAAATGATTTTTTTTTCAGTTTTTCGAGAAAATTGTGTCAAAAAGTAAAATTACAGAATTTTGACCCAGCCCATCACAAATTATCTTTCGATTGCTTTATCTCCTCAACCAAGCCTCCAAACAAGATGCGGTTTTCACTAAAGTACAGAGCATCGCACCGCCTTTCAATTGATGCATAAATCTCAAAAATGATTTTTTTCAGTTTTTCGAGAAAATTGTGTCAAAAAGTAAAATTACAGAATTTCGACCCAGCCCATCACAAATTATCTTTCGATTGCTTTATCTCCTCAACCAAGCCTCCAAACAAGATGCGGTTTTCACTAAAGTACAGAGCATCGCGCCGCCTTTCAATTGATGTATAAATCTCAAAAATGATTTTTTTTCAGTTTTTTGAGAAAATTGTGTCAAAAAGTAAAATTATAAAATTAAAGAATTTCGACCCAGCCCATCACATATTATCTTTCGATTGCTTTATCTCCTCAACCAAGCCTCCAAACAAGATGCGGTGTTCACTAAAGTACAGAGCATCGCGCCGCCTTTCAATTGATGCATAAATCTCAAAAATGATTTTTTTTCAGTTTTTCGAGAAAATTGTGGGCTAACCCCTTGCCGAAAAAAAGTAGTATTTTCAAAACTATTTCCCACCCAATCAAAATACACATCAAAAGAAAGGTATTTAAATGCTCTACCCACAACTGCAAACCAAAAGGTTCTACGAGCTCTCGTTTCGGAAAAATTAGTCAAAAAGTAAAATTACAGAATTTCGACCCAGCCCATCACAAATTATCTTTCGATTGCTTTATCTCCTCAACCAAGCCTCCAAACAAGATGCGGTTTTCACTAAAGTACAGAGCATCGAGCCGCCTTTCAATTGATGTATAAATCTCAAAAATGATTTTTTTTTCAGTTTTTCGAGAAAATTGTGTCAAAAAGTAAAATTATAAAATTAAAGAATTTCGACCCAGCCCATCACAAATTATCTTTCGATTGCTTTATCTCCTCAACCAAGCCTCCAAACAAGATGCGGTTTTCACTAAAGTACAGAGCATCGCGCCGCCTTTCAATTGATGTATAAATCTCAAAAATGATTTTTTTTTCAGTTTTTCGAGAAAATTGTGTCAAAAAGTAAAATTACAGAATTTCGACCCAGCCCATCACAAATTATCTTTCGATTGCTTTATCTCCTCAACCAAGCCTCCAAACAAGATGCGGTTTTCACTAAAGCACAGAGCATCGCGCCGCCTTTCAATTGATGCATAAATCTCAAAAATGATTTTTTTTCAGTTTTTCGAGAAAATTGTGGGCTAACCCCTTGCCGAAAAAAAGTAGTATTTTCAAAACTATTTCCCACCCAATCAAAATACACATGAAAAGAAAGGTATTTAAATGCTCTACCCACAACTGCAAACCAAAAGGTTCTACGAGCTCTCGTTTCGGAAAAATTAGTCAAAAAGTAAAATTACAGAATTTCGACCCAGCCCATCACAAATTATCTTTCGATTGCTTTATCTCCTCAACCAAGCCTCCAAACAAGATGCGGTTTTCACTAAAGTACAGAGCATCGCGCCGCCTTTCAATTGATGCATAAATCTCAAAAATGATTTTTTTTCAGTTTTTCGAGAAAATTGTGTCAAAAAGTAAAATTATAAAATTAAAGAATTTCGACCCAGCCCATCACAAATTATCTTTCGATTGCTTTATCTCCTCAACCAAGCCTCCAAACAAGATGCGGTTTTCACTAAAGTACAGAGCATCGCGCCGCCTTTCAATTGATGTATAAATCTCAAAAATGATTTTTTTTTCAGTTTTTCGAGAAAATTGTGTCAAAAAGTAAAATTACAGAATTTCGACCCAGCCCATCACAAATTATCTTTCGATTGCTTTATCTCCTCAACCAAGCCTCCAAACAAGATGCGGTTTTCACTAAAGCACAGAGCATCGCGCCGCCTTTCAATTGATGCATAAATCTCAAAAATGATTTTTTTTCAGTTTTTCGAGAAAATTGTGGGCTAACCCCTTGCCGAAAAAAAGTAGTATTTTCAAAACTATTTCCCACCCAATCAAAATACACATGAAAAGAAAGGTATTTAAATGCTCTACCCACAACTGCAAACCAAAAGGTTCTACGAGCTCTCGTTTCGGAAAAATTAGTCAAAAAGTAAAATTACAGAATTTCGACCCAGCCCATCACAAATTATCTTTCGATTGCTTTATCTCCTCAACCAAGCCTCCAAACAAGATGCGGTTTTCACTAAAGTACAGAGCATCGCGCCGCCTTTCAATTGATGCATAAATCTCAAAAATGATTTTTTTTCAGTTTTTCGAGAAAATTGTGTCAAAAAGTAAAATTACAGAATTTCGACCCAGCCCATCACAAATTATCTTTCGATTGCTTTATCTCCTCAACCAAGCCTCCAAACAAGATGCGGTTTTCACTAAAGTACAGAGCATCGAGCCGCCTTTCAATTGATGTATAAATCTCAAAAATGATTTTTTTCAGTTTTTCGAGAAAATTGTGTCAAAAAGTAAAATTATAAAATTAAAGAATTTCGACCCAGCCCATCACAAATTATCTTTCGATTGCTTTATCTCCTCAAACAAGCCTCCAAACAAGATGCGGTTTTCACTAAAGTACAGAGCATCGCGCCGCCTTTCAATTGATGTATAAATCTCAAAAATGATTTTTTTTCAGTTTTTCGAGAAAATTGTGTCAAAAAGTAAAATTACAGAATTTTGACCCAGCCCATCACAAATTATCTTTCGATTGCTTTATCTCCTCAACCAAGCCTCCAAACAAGATGCGGTTTTCACTAAAGTACAGAGCATCGCGCCGCCTTTCAATTGATGCATAAATCTCAAAAATGATTTTTTTCAGTTTTTCGAGAAAATTGTGTCAAAAAGTAAAATTACAGAATTTCGACCCAGCCCATCACAAATTATCTTTCGATTGCTTTATCTCCTCAACCAAGCCTCCAAACAAGATGCGGTTTTCACTAAAGTACAGAGCATCGCGCCGCCTTTCAATTGATGTATAAATCTCAAAAAATGATTTTTTTTCAGTTTTTCGAGAAAATTGTGTCAAAAAGTAAAATTACAGAATTTCGACCCAGCCCATCACAAATTATCTTTCGATTGCTTTATCTCCTCAACCAAGCCTCCAAACAAGATGCAATTTTCACTAAAGTACAGAGCATCGCGCCGCCTTTCAATTGATGTATAAATCTCAAAAATGATTTTTTTTCAGTTTTTCGAGAAAATTGTGTCAAAAAGTAAAATTACAGAATTTCGACCCAGCCCATCACAAATTATCTTTCGATTGCTTTATCTCCTCAACCAAGCCTCCAAACAAGATGCGGTTTTCACTAAAGTACAGAGCATCGCGCCGCCTTTCAATTGATGTATAAATCTCAAAAATGATTTTTCTTCAGTTTTTCGAGAAAATTGTGTCAAAAAGTAAAATTACAGAATTTCGACCCAGCCCATCACAAATTATCTTTCGATTGCTTTATCTCCTCAACCAAGCCTCCAAACAAGATGCGGTTTTCACTAAAGTACAGAGCATCGCGCCACCTTTCAATTGATGCATAAATCTCAAAAATGATTTTTTTTCAGTTTTTCGAAAAAATTGTGTCAAAAAGTAAAATTACAGAATTTCGACCCAGCCCATCACAAATTATCTTTCGATTGCTTTATCTCCTCAACCAAGCCTCCAAACAAGATGCGGTTTTCACTAAAGTACAGAGCATCGCGCCGCCTTTCAATTGATGTATAAATCTCAAAAATGATTTTTTTTTCAGTTTTTCGAGAAAATTGTGTCAAAAAGTAAAATTACAGAATTTTGACCCAGCCCATCACAAATTATCTTTCGATTGCTTTATCTCCTCAACCAATCCTCCAAACAAGATGCGGTTTTCACTAAAGTACAGAGCATCGCGCCGCCTTTCAATTGATGCATAAATCTCAAAAATGATTTTTTTTTCAGTTTTTCGAGAAAATTGTGTCAAAAAGTAAAATTACAGAATTTCGACCCAGCCCATCACAAATTATCTTTCGATTGCTTTATCTCCTCAACCAAGCCTCCAAACAACATGCGGTTTTCACTAAAGTACAGAGCATCGCGCCGCCTTTCAATTGATGTATAAATCTCAAAAAATGATTTTTTTTTCAGTTTTTCGAGAAAATTGTGTCAAAAAGTAAAATTACAGAATTTCGACCCAGCCCATCACAAATTATCTTTCGATTGCTTTATCTCCTCAACCAAGCCTCCAAACAAGATGCGGTTTTCACTAAAGTACAGAGCATCGCGCCGCCTTTCAATTGATGTATAAATCTCAAAAATGATTTTTTTTCAGTTTTTCGAGAAAATTGTGTCAAAAAGTAAAATTACAGAATTTCGACCCAGCCCATCACAAATTATCTTTCGATTGCTTTATCTCCTCAACCAAGCCTCCAAACAAGATGCGGTTTTCACTAAAGTACAGAGCATCGCGCCGCCTTTCAATTGATGTATAAATCTCAAAAATGATTTTTCTTCAGTTTTTCGAGAAAATTGTGTCAAAAAGTAAAATTACAGAATTTCGACCCAGCCCATCACAAATTATCTTTCGATTGCTTTATCTCCTCAACCAAGCCTCCAAACAAGATGCGGTTTTCACTAAAGTACAGAGCATCGCGCCACCTTTCAATTGATGCATAAATCTCAAAAATGATTTTTTTTTTCAGTTTTTCGAGAAAATTGTGTCAAAAAGTAAAATTACAGAATTTCGACCCAGCCCATCACAAATTATCTTTCGATTGCTTTATCTCCTCAACCAAGCCTCCAAACAAGATGCGGTTTTCACTAAAGTACAGAGCATCGCGCCGCCTTTCAATTGATGTATAAATCTCAAAAATGATTTTTTTTCAGTTTTTCGAGAAAATTGTGTCAAAAAGTAAAATTACAGAATTTTGACCCAGCCCATCACAAATTATCTTTCGATTGCTTTATCTCCTCAACCAAGCCTCCAAACAAGATGCGGTTTTCACTAAAGTACAGAGCATCGCGCCGCCTTTCAATTGATGCATAAATCTCAAAAATGATTTTTTTTCAGTTTTTCGAGAAAATTGTGGGTTAACCCCTTGCCGAAAAAAAGTAGTATTTTCAAAACTATTTCCCACCCAATCAAAATACACATCAAAAGAAAGGTATTTAAATGCTCTACCCACAACTGCAAACCAAAAGGTTCTACGAGCTCTCGTTTCGGAAAAATTAGTCAAAAAGTAAAATTACAGAATTTCGACCCAGCCCATCACAAATTATCTTTCGATTGCTTTATCTCCTCAACCAAGCCTCCAAACAAGATGCGGTTTTCACTAAAGTACAGAGCATCGCGCCGCCTTTCAATTGATGTATAAATCTCAAAAATGATTTTTTTTTCAGTTTTTCGAGAAAATTGTGTCAAAAAGTAAAATTATAAAATTAAAGAATTTCGACCCAGCCCATCACAAATTATCTTTCGATTGCTTTATCTCCTCAACCAAGCCTCCAAACAAGATGCGGTTTTCACTAAAGTACAGAGCATCGCGCCGCCTTTCAATTGATGCATAAATCTCAAAAATGATTTTTTTTCAGTTTTTCGAGAAAATTGTGTCAAAAAGTAAAATTATAAAATTAAAGAATTTCGACCCAGCCCATCACAAATTATCTTTCGATTGCTTTATCTCCTCAACCAAGCCTCCAAACAAGATGCGGTTTTCACTAAAGTACAGAGCATCGCGCCGCCTTTCAATTGATGCATAAATCTCAAAAATGATTTTTTTTCAGTTTTTCGAGAAAATTGTGGGTTAACCCCTTGCCGAAAAAAAGTAGTATTTTCAAAACTATTTCCCACCCAATCAAAATACACATCAAAAGAAAGGTATTTAAATGCTCTACCCACAACTGCAAACCAAAAGGTTCTACGAGCTCTCGTTTCGGAAAAATTAGTCAAAAAGTAAAATTACAGAATTTCGACCCAGCCCATCACAAATTATCTTTCGATTGCTTTATCTCCTCAACCAAGCCTCCAAACAAGATGCGGTTTTCACTAAAGTACAGAGCATCGCGCCGCCTTTCAATTGATGTATAAATCTCAAAAATGATTTTTTTTTCAGTTTTTCGAGAAAATTGTGTCAAAAAGTAAAATTACAGAATTTTGACCGAGCCCATCACAAATTATCTTTCGATTGCTTTATCTCCTCAACCAAGCCTCCAAACAAGATGCGGTTTTCACTAAAGTACAGAGCATCGCGCCGCCTTTCAATTGATGCATAAATCTCAAAAATGATTTTTTTTTCAGTTTTTCGAGAAAATTGTGTCAAAAAGTAAAATTACAGAATTTCGACCCAGCCCATCACAAATTATCTTTCGATTGCTTTATCTCCTCAACCAAGCCTCCAAACAAGATGCGGTTTTCACTAAAGTACAGAGCATCGCGCCGCCTTTCAATTGATGCTCAAAAATGATTTTTTTTTTTTTCAGTTTTTCGAGAAAATTGTGTCAAAAAGTAAAATTACAGAATTTCGACCCAGCCCATCACAAATTATCTTTCGATTGCTTTATCTCCTCAACCAAGCCTCCAAACAAGATGCGGTTTTCACTAAAGTACAGAGCATCGCGCCGTCTTTCAATTGATGCATAAATCTCAAAAATGATTTTTTTTTTCAGTTTTTCGAGAAAATTGTGTCAAAAAGTAAAATTACAGAATTTCGACCCAGCCCATCACAAATTATCTTTCGATTGCTTTATCTCCTCAACCAAGCTTCCAAACAAGATGCGGTTTTCACTAAAGTAGAGAGCATCGCGCCGCCTTTCAATTGATGTATAAATCTCAAAAATGATTTTTTTTCAGTTTTTCGAGAAAATTGTGTCAAAAAGTAAAATTACAGAATTTCGACCCAGCCCATCACAAATTATCTTTCGATTGCTTTATCTCCTCAACCAAGCCTCCAAACAAGATGCGGTTTTCACTAAAGTACAGAGCATCGCGCTGCCTTTCAATTGATGTATAAATCTCAAAAATGATTTTTTTTTCAGTTTTTCGAGAAAATTGTGTCAAAAAGTAAAATTACAGAATTTCGACCCAGCCCATCACAAATTATCTTTCGATTGCTTTATCTCCTCAACCAAGCCTCCAAACAAGATGCGGTTTTCACTAAAGTACAGAGCATCGCGCCGCCTTTCAATTGATGTATAAATCTCAAAAATGATTTTTTTTTCAGTTTTTCGAGAAAATTGTGTCAAAAAGTAAAATTATAAAATTAAAGAATTTCGACCCAGCCCATCACAAATTATCTTTCGATTGCTTTATCTCCTCAACCAAGCCTCCAAACAAGATGCGGTTTTCACTAAAGTACAGAGCATCGCGCCGCCTTTCAATTGATGTATAAATCTCAAAAATGATTTTTTTTCAGTTTTTCGAGAAAATTGTGTCAAAAAGTAAAATTACAGAATTTTGACCCAGCCCATCACAAATTATCTTTCGATTGCTTTATCTCCTCAACCAAGCCTCCAAACAAGATGCGGTTTTCACTAAAGTACAGAGCATCGCGCTGCCTTTCAATTGATGCATAAATCTCAAAAATGATTTTTTTTTCAGTTTTTCGAGAAAATTGTGTCAAAAAGTAAAATTACAGAATTTCGACCCAGCCCATCACAAATTATCTTTCGATTGCTTTATCTCCTCAACCAAGCCTCCAAACAAGATGCGGTTTTCACTAAAGTACAGAGCATCGCGCCGCCTTTCAATTGATGCATAAATCTCAAAAATGATTTTTTTTTTTCAGTTTTCGAGAAAATTGTGTCAAAAAGTAAAATTACAGAATTTCGACCCAGCCCATCACAAATTATCTTTCGATTGCTTTATCTCCTCAACCAAGCCTCCAAACAAGATGCGGTTTTCACTAAAGTACAGAGCATCGCGCCGTCTTTCAATTGATGCATAAATCTCAAAAATGATTTTTTTTTTTTCAGTTTTTCGAGAAAATTGTGTCAAAAAGTAAAATTACAGAATTTCGACCCAGCCATCACAAATTATCTTTCGATTGCTTTATCTCCTCAACCAAGCTTCCAAACAAGATGCGGTTTTCACTAAAGTAGAGAGCATCGCGCCGCCTTTCAATTGATGTATAAATCTCAAAAATGATTTTTTTCAGTTTTTCGAGAAAATTGTGTCAAAAAGTAAAATTACAGAATTTCGACCCAGCCCATCACAAATTATCTTTCGATTGCTTTATCTCCTCAACCAAGCCTCCCAACAAGATGCGGTTTTCACTAAAGTACAGAGCATCGCGCCGCCTTTCAATTGATGTATAAATCTCAAAAATGATTTTTTTTCAGTTTTTCGAGAAAATTGTGTCAAAAAGTAAAATTACAGAATTTCGACCCAGCCCATCACAAATTATCTTTCGATTGCTTTATCTCCTCAACCAAGCCTCCAAACAAGATGCGGTTTTCACTAAAGTACAGAGCATCGAGCCGCCTTTCAATTGATGTATAAATCTCAAAAATGATTTTTTTTTCAGTTTTTCGAGAAAATTGTGTCAAAAAGTAAAATTATAAAATTAAAGAATTTCGACCCAGCCCATCACAAATTATCTTTCGATTGCTTTATCTCCTCAACCAAGCCTCCAAACAAGATGCGGTTTTCACTAAAGTACAGAACATCGCGCCGCCTTTCAATTGATGTATAAATCTCAAAAATGATTTTTTTTTCAGTTTTTCGAGAAAATTGTGGGCTAACCCCTTGCCGAAAAAAAAGTAGTATTTTCAAAACTATTTCCCACCCAATCAAAATACACATCAAAAGAAAGGTATTTAAATGCTCTACCCACAACTGCGAACCAAAAGGTTCTACGAGCTCTCGTTTCGGAAAAATTAGTCAAAAAGTAAATTACAGAATTTCGACCCAGCCATCACAAATTATCTTTCGATTGCTTTATCTCCTCAACCAAGCCTCCAAACAAGATGCGGTTTTCACTAAAGTACAGAGCATCGAGCCGCCTTTCAATTGATGTATAAATCTCAAAATGATTTTTTTTTCAGTTTTTCGAGAAAATTGTGTCAAAAAGTAAAATTATAAAATTAAAGAATTTCGACACAGCCCATCACAAATTATCTTTCGATTGCTTTATCTCCTCAACCAAGCCTCCAAACAAGATGCGGTTTTCACTAAAGTACAGAGCATCGCGCCGCCTTTCAATTGATGTATAAATCTCAAAAATGATTTTTTTTTCAGTTTTTCGAGAAAATTGTGTCAAAAGTAAAATTACAGAATTTTGACCCAGCCCATCACAAATTATCTTTCGATTGCTTTATCTCCTCAACCAAGCCTCCAAACAAGATGCGGTTTTCACTAAAGTACAGAGCATCGCGCCGCCTTTCAATTGATGCATAAATCTCAAAAATGATTTTTTTTTTCAGTTTTTCGAGAAAATTGTGTCAAAAAGTAAAATTACAGAATTTTGACCCAGCCCATCACAAATTATCTTTCGATTGCTTTATCTCCTCAACCAAGCCTCCAAACAAGATGCGGTTTTCACTAAAGTACAGAGCATCGAGCCGCCTTTCAATTGATGTATAAATCTCAAAAATGATTTTTTTTTCAGTTTTTCGAGAAAATTGTGTCAAAAGTAAAATTATAAAATTAAAGAATTTCGACCCAGCCCATCACAAATTATCTTTCGATTGCTTTATCTCCTCAACCAAGCCTCCAAACAAGATGCGGTTTTCACTAAAGTACAGAACATCGCGCCGCCTTTCAATTGATGTATAAATCTCAAAAATGATTTTTTTTCAGTTTTTCGAGAAAATTGTGTCAAAAAGTAAAATTACAGAATTTCGACCCAGCCCATCACAAATTATCTTTCGATTGCTTTATCTCCTCAACCAAGCCTCCAAACAAGATGCGGTTTTCACTAAAGTACAGAGCATCGCGCCGTCTTTCAATTGATGCATAAATCTCAAAAATGATTTTTTCTTTCAGTTTTTCGAGAAAATTGTGTCAAAAAGTAAAATTACAGAATTTCGACCCAGCCCATCACAAATTATCTTTCGATTGCTTTATCTCCTCAACCAAGCTTCCAAACAAGATGCGGTTTTCACTAAAGTAGAGAGCATCGCGCCGCCTTTCAATTGATGTATAAATCTCAAAAATGATTTTTTTTCAGTTTTTCGAGAAAATTGTGTCAAAAAGTAAAATTACAGAATTTCGACCCAGCCCATCACAAATTATCTTTCGATTGCTTTATCTCCTCAACCAAGCCTCCAAACAAGATGCGGTTTTCACTAAAGTACAGAGCATCGCGCTGCTTTCAATTGATGTATAAATCTCAAAAATGATTTTTTTTCAGTTTTTCGAGAAAATTGTGTCAAAAAGTAAAATTACAGAATTTCGACCCAGCCCATCACAAATTATCTTTCGATTGCTTTATCTCCTCAACCAAGCCTCCAAACAAGATGCGGTTTTCACTAAAGTACAGAGCATCGAGCCGCCTTTCAATTGATGTATAAATCTCAAAAATGATTTTTTTTTCAGTTTTTCGAGAAAATTGTGTCAAAAAGTAAAATTATAAAATTACAAGAATTTCGACCCAGCCCATCACAAATTATCTTTCGATTGCTTTATCTCCTCAACCAAGCCTCCAAACAAGATGCGGTTTTCACTAAAGTACAGAACATCGCGCCGCCTTTCAATTGATGTATAAATCTCAAAAATGATTTTTTTTCAGTTTTTCGAGAAAATTGTGGGCTAACCCCTTGCCGAAAAAAAGTAGTATTTTCAAAACTATTTCCCACCCAATCAAAATACACATCAAAAGAAAGGTATTTAAATGCTCTACCCACAACTGCAAACCAAAAGGTTCTACGAGCTCTCGTTTCGGAAAAATTAGTCAAAAAGTAAAATTACAGAATTTCGACCCAGCCCATCACAAATTATCTTTCGATTGCTTTATCTCCTCAACCAAGCCTCCAAACAAGATGCGGTTTTCACTAAAGTACAGAGCATCGCGCCGCCTTTCAATTGATGTATAAATCTCAAAATGATTTTTTTTTCAGTTTTTCGAGAAAATTGTGTCAAAAAGTAAAATTATAAAATTAAAGAATTTCGACCCAGCCCATCACAAATTATCTTTCGATTGCTTTATCTCCTCAACCAAGCCTCCAAACAAGATGCGGTTTTCACTAAAGTACAGAGCATCGCGCCGCCTTTCAATTGATGTATAAATCTCAAAAATGATTTTTTTTCAGTTTTTCGAGGAAAATTGTGTCAAAAAGTAAAATTACAGAATTTTGACCCAGCCCATCACAAATTATCTTTCGATTGCTTTATCTCCTCAACCAAGCCTCCAAACAAGATGCGGTTTTCACTAAAGTACAGAGCATCGCGCCGCCTTTCAATTGATGCATAAATCTCAAAAATGATTTTTTTTTCAGTTTTCGAGAAAATTGTGTCAAAAAGTAAAATTACAGAATTTCGACCCAGCCCATCACAAATTATCTTTCGATTGCTTTATCTCCTCAACCAAGCCTCCAAACAAGATGCGGTTTTCACTAAAGTACAGAGCATCGCGCCGCCTTTCAATTGATGCATAAATCTCAAAAATGATTTTTTTTTTTCAGTTTTTCGAGAAAATTGTGTCAAAAAGTAAAATTACAGAATTTCGACCCAGCCCATCACAAATTATCTTTCGATTGCTTTATCTCCTCAACCAAGCCTCCAAACAAGATGCGGTTTTCACTAAAGTACAGAGCATCGCGCCGTCTTTCAATTGATGCATAAATCTCAAAAATGATTTTTTTTTTCAGTTTTTCGAGAAAATTGTGTCAAAAAGTAAAATTACAGAATTTCGACCCAGCCCATCACAAATTATCTTTCGATTGCTTTATCTCCTCAACCAAGCTTCCAAACAAGATGCGGTTTTCACTAAAGTAGAGAGCATCGCGCCGCCTTTCAATTGATGTATAAATCTCAAAAATGATTTTTTTTCAGTTTTTCGAGAAAATTGTGTCAAAAAGTAAAATTACAGAATTTCGACCCAGCCCATCACAAATTATCTTTCGATTGCTTTATCTCCTCAACCAAGCCTTCAAACAAGATGCGGTTTTCACTAAAGTACAGAGCATCGCGCTGCCTTTCAATTGATGTATAAATCTCAAAATGATTTTTTTTCAGTTTTTCGAGAAAATTGTGTCAAAAAGTAAAATTACAGAATTTCGACCCAGCCCATCACAAATTATCTTTCGATTGCTTTATCTCCTCAACCAAGCCTCCAAACAAGATGCGGTTTTCACTAAAGTACAGAGCATCGAGCC
>CAKKTC010000360.1:0-25735 GCA_920104205.1 Eupeodes latifasciatus
CATACTCATACTCATACTCATACTCATACTCATACTCATACTCATACTCATACTCATACTCATACTCATACTCATACTCATACTCATACTCATACTCATACTCATACTCATACTCATACTCATACTCATACTCATACTCATACTCATACTCATACTCATACTCATACTCATACTCATACTCATACTCATACTCATACTCATACTCATACTCATACTCATACTCATACTCATACTCATACTCATACTCATACTCATACTCATACTCATACTCATACTCATACTCATACTCATACTCATACTCATACTCATACTCATACTCATACTCATACTCATACTCATACTCATACTCATACTCATACTCATACTCATACTCATACTCATACTCATACTCATACTCATACTCATACTCATACTCATACTCATACTCATACTCATACTCATACTCATACTCATACTCATACTCATACTCATACTCATACTCATACTCATACTCATACTCATACTCATACTCATACTCATACTCATACTCATACTCATACTCATACTCATACTCATACTCATACTCATACTCATACTCATACTCATACTCATACTCATACTCATACTCATACTCATACTCATACTCATACTCATACTCATACTCATACTCATACTCATACTCATACTCATACTCATACTCATACTCATACTCATACTCATACTCATACTCATACTCATACTCATACTCATACTCATACTCATACTCATACTCATACTCATACTCATACTCATACTCATACTCATACTCATACTCATACTCATACTCATACTCATACTCATACTCATACTCATACTCATACTCATACTCATACTCATACTCATACTCATACTCATACTCATACTCATACTCATACTCATACTCATACTCATACTCATACTCATACTCATACTCATACTCATACTCATACTCATACTCATACTCATACTCATACTCATACTCATACTCATACTCATACTCATACTCATACTCATACTCATACTCATACTCATACTCATACTCATACTCATACTCATACTCATACTCATACTCATACTCATACTCATACTCATACTCATACTCATACTCATACTCATACTCATACTCATACTCATACTCATACTCATACTCATACTCATACTCATACTCATACTCATACTCATACTCATACTCATACTCATACTCATACTCATACTCATACTCATACTCATACTCATACTCATACTCATACTCATACTCATACTCATACTCATACTCATACTCATACTCATACTCATACTCATACTCATACTCATACTCATACTCATACTCATACTCATACTCATACTCATACTCATACTCATACTCATACTCATACTCATACTCATACTCATACTCATACTCATACTCATACTCATACTCATACTCATACTCATACTCATACTCATACTCATACTCATACTCATACTCATACTCATACTCATACTCATACTCATACTCATACTCATACTCATACTCATACTCATACTCATACTCATACTCATACTCATACTCATACTCATACTCATACTCATACTCATACTCATACTCATACTCATACTCATACTCATACTCATACTCATACTCATACTCATACTCATACTCATACTCATACTCATACTCATACTCATACTCATACTCATACTCATACTCATACTCTCATACTCATACTCATACTCATACTCATACTCATACTCATACTCATACTCATACTCATACTCATACTCATACTCATACTCATACTCATACTCATACTCATACTCATACTCATACTCATACTCATACTCATACTCATACTCATACTCATACTCATACTCATACTCATACTCATACTCATACTCATACTCATACTCATACTCATACTCATACTCATACTCATACTCATACTCATACTCATACTCATACTCATACTCATACTCATACTCATACTCATACTCATACTCATACTCATACTCATACTCATACTCATACTCATACTCATACTCATACTCATACTCATACTCATACTCATACTCATACTCATACTCATACTCATACTCATACTCATACTCATACTCATACTCATACTCATACTCATACTCATACTCATACTCATACTCATACTCATACTCATACTCATACTCATACTCATACTCCTACTCATACTCATACTCATACTCATACTCATACTCATACTCATACTCATACTCATACTCATACTCATACTCATACTCATACTCATACTCATACTCATACTCATACTCATACTCATACTCATACTCATACTCATACTCATACTCATACTCATACTCATACTCATACTCATACTCATACTCATACTCATACTCATACTCATACTCATACTCATACTCATACTCATACTCATACTCATACTCATACTCATACTCATACTCATACTCATACTCATACTCATACTCATACTCATACTCATACTCATACTCATACTCATACTCATACTCATACTCATACTCATACTCATACTCATACTCATACTCATACTCATACTCATACTCATACTCATACTCATACTCATACTCATACTCATACTCATACTCATACTCATACTCATACTCATACTCATACTCATACTCATACTCATACTCATACTCATACTCATACTCATACTCATACTCATACTCATACTCATACTCATACTCATACTCATACTCATACTCATACTCATACTCATACTCATACTCATACTCATACTCATACTCATACTCATACTCATACTCATACTCATACTCATACTCATACTCATACTCATACTCATACTCATACTCATACTCATACTCATACTCATACTCATACTCATACTCATACTCATACTCATACTCATACTCATACTCATACTCATACTCATACTCATACTCATACTCATACTCATACTCATACTCATACTCATACTCATACTCATACTCATACTCATACTCATACTCATACTCATACTCATACTCATACTCATACTCATACTCATACTCATACTCATACTCATACTCATACTCATACTCATACTCATACTCATACTCATACTCATACTCATACTCATACTCATACTCATACTCATACTCATACTCATACTCATACTCATACTCATACTCATACTCATACTCATACTCATACTCATACTCATACTCATACTCATACTCATACTCATACTCATACTCATACTCATACTCATACTCATACTCATACTCATACTCATACTCATACTCATACTCATACTCATACTCATACTCATACTCATACTCATACTCATACTCATACTCATACTCATACTCATACTCATACTCATACTCATACTCATACTCATACTCATACTCATACTCATACTCATACTCATACTCATACTCATACTCATACTCATACTCATACTCATACTCATACTCATACTCATACTCATACTCATACTCATACTCATACTCATACTCATACTCATACTCATACTCATACTCATACTCATACTCATACTCATACTCATACTCATACTCATACTCATACTCATACTCATACTCATACTCATACTCATACTCATACTCATACTCATACTCATACTCATACTCATACTCATACTCATACTCATACTCATACTCATACTCATACTCATACTCATACTCATACTCATACTCATACTCATACTCATACTCATACTCATACTCATACTCATACTCATACTCATACTCATACTCATACTCATACTCATACTCATACTCATACTCATACTCATACTCATACTCATACTCATACTCATACTCATACTCATACTCATACTCATACTCATACTCATACTCATACTCATACTCATACTCATACTCATACTCATACTCATACTCATACTCATACTCATACTCATACTCATACTCATACTCATACTCATACTCATACTCATACTCATACTCATACTCATACTCATACTCATACTCATACTCATACTCATACTCATACTCATACTCATACTCATACTCATACTCATACTCATACTCATACTCATACTCATACTCATACTCATACTCATACTCATACTCATACTCATACTCATACTCATACTCATACTCATACTCATACTCATACTCATACTCATACTCATACTCATACTCATACTCATACTCATACTCATACTCATACTCATACTCATACTCATACTCATACTCATACTCATACTCATACTCATACTCATACTCATACTCATACTCATACTCATACTCATACTCATACTCATACTCATACTCATACTCATACTCATACTCATACTCATACTCATACTCATACTCATACTCATACTCATACTCATACTCATACTCATACTCATACTCATACTCATACTCATACTCATACTCATACTCATACTCATACTCATACTCATACTCATACTCATACT
The DNA here is from genome assembly GCA_920104205.1 of Eupeodes latifasciatus. Taxonomy (NCBI): domain Eukaryota; kingdom Metazoa; phylum Arthropoda; class Insecta; order Diptera; family Syrphidae; genus Eupeodes; species Eupeodes latifasciatus. The sequence continues at coordinate 4,413 of CAKKTC010000360.1, forward strand.
CATACTCATACTCATACTCATACTCATACTCATACTCATACTCATACTCATACTCATACTCATACTCATACTCATACTCATACTCATACTCATACTCATACTCATACTCATACTCATACTCATACTCATACTCATACTCATACTCATACTCATACTCATACTCATACTCATACTCATACTCATACTCATACTCATACTCATACTCATACTCATACTCATACTCATACTCATACTCATACTCATACTCATACTCATACTCATACTCATACTCATACTCATACTCATACTCATACTCATACTCATACTCATACTCATACTCATACTCATACTCATACTCATACTCATACTCATACTCATACTCATACTCATACTCATACTCATACTCATACTCATACTCATACTCATACTCATACTCATACTCATACTCATACTCATACTCATACTCATACTCATACTCATACTCATACTCATACTCATACTCATACTCATACTCATACTCATACTCATACTCATACTCATACTCATACTCATACTCATACTCATACTCATACTCATACTCATACTCATACTCATACTCATACTCATACTCATACTCATACTCATACTCATACTCATACTCATACTCATACTCATACTCATACTCATACTCATACTCATACTCATACTCATACTCATACTCATACTCATACTCATACTCATACTCATACTCATACTCATACTCATACTCATACTCATACTCATACTCATACTCATACTCATACTCATACTCATACTCATACTCATACTCATACTCATACTCATACTCATACTCATACTCATACTCATACTCATACTCATACTCATACTCATACTCATACTCATACTCATACTCATACTCATACTCATACTCATACTCATACTCATACTCATACTCATACTCATACTCATACTCATACTCATACTCATACTCATACTCATACTCATACTCATACTCATACTCATACACTCATACTCATACTCATACTCATACTCATACTCATACTCATACTCATACTCATACTCATACTCATACTCATACTCATACTCATACTCATACTCATACTCATACTCATACTCATACTCATACTCATACTCATACTCATACTCATACTCATACTCATACTCATACTCATACTCATACTCATACTCATACTCATACTCATACTCATACTCATACTCATACTCATACTCATACTCATACTCATACTCATACTCATACTCATACTCATACTCATACTCATACTCATACTCATACTCATACTCATACTCATACTCATACTCATACTCATACTCATACTCATACTCATACTCATACTCATACTCATACTCATACTCATACTCATACTCATACTCATACTCATACTCATACTCATACTCATACTCATACTCATACTCATACTCATACTCATACTCATACTCATACTCATACTCATACTCATACTCATACTCATACTCATACTCATACTCATACTCATACTCATACTCATACTCATACTCATACTCATACTCATACTCATACTCATACTCATACTCTTACTCATACTCATACTCATACTCATACTCATACTCATACTCATACTCATACTCATACTCATACTCATACTCATACTCATACTCATACTCATACTCATACTCATACTCATACTCATACTCATACTCATACTCATACTCATACTCATACTCATACTCATACTCATACTCATACTCATACTCATACTCATACTCATACTCATACTCATACTCATACTCATACTCATACTCATACTCATACTCATACTCATACTCATACTCATACTCATACTCATACTCATACTCATACTCATACTCATACTCATACTCATACTCATACTCATACTCATACTCATACTCATACTCATACTCATACTCATACTCATACTCATACTCATACTCATACTCATACTCATACTCATACTCATACTCATACTCATACTCATACTCATACTCATACTCATACTCATACTCATACTCATACTCATACTCATACTCATACTCATACTCATACTCATACTCATACTCATACTCATACTCATACTCATACTCATACTCATACTCATACTCATACTCATACTCATACTCATACTCATACTCATACTCATACTCATACTCATACTCATACTCATACTCATACTCATACTCATACTCATACTCATACTCATACTCATACTCATACTCATACTCATACTCATACTCATACTCATACTCATACTCATACTCATACTCATACTCATACTCATACTCATACTCATACTCATACTCATACTCATACTCATACTCATACTCATACTCATACTCATACTCATACTCATACTCATACTCATACTCATACTCATACTCATACTCATACTCATACTCATACTCATACTCATACTCATACTCATACTCATACTCATACTCATACTCATACTCATACTCATACTCATACTCATACTCATACTCATACTCATACTCATACTCATACTCATACTCATACTCATACTCATACTCATACTCATACTCATACTCATACTCATACTCATACTCATACTCATACTCATACTCATACTCATACTCATACTCATACTCATACTCATACTCATACTCATACTCATACTCATACTCATACTCATACTCATACTCATACTCATACTCATACTCATACTCATACTCATACTCATACTCATACTCATACTCATACTCATACTCATACTCATACTCATACTCATACTCATACTCATACTCATACTCATACTCATACTCATACTCATACTCATACTCATACTCATACTCATACTCATACTCATACTCATACTCATACTCATACTCATACTCATACTCATACTCATACTCATACTCATACTCATACTCATACTCATACTCATACTCATACTCATACTCATACTCATACTCATACTCATACTCATACTCATACTCATACTCATACTCATACTCATACTCATACTCATACTCATACTCATACTCATACTCATACTCATACTCATACTCATACTCATACTCATACTCATACTCATACTCATACTCATACTCATACTCATACTCATACTCATACTCATACTCATACTCATACTCATACTCATACTCATACTCATACTCATACTCATACTCATACTCATACTCATACTCATACTCATACTCATACTCATACTCATACTCATACTCATACTCATACTCATACTCATACTCATACTCATACTCATACTCATACTCATACTCATACTCATACTCATACTCATACTCATACTCATACTCATACTCATACTCATACTCATACTCATACTCATACTCATACTCATACTCATACTCATACTCATACTCATACTCATACTCATACTCATACTCATACTCATACTCATACTCATACTCATACTCATACTCATACTCATACTCATACTCATACTCATACTCATACTCATACTCATACTCATACTCATACTCATACTCATACTCATACTCATACTCATACTCATACTCATACTCATACTCATACTCATACTCATACTCATACTCATACTCATACTCATACTCATACTCATACTCATACTCATACTCATACTCATACTCATACTCATACTCATACTCATACTCATACTCATACTCATACTCATACTCATACTCATACTCATACTCATACTCATACTCATACTCATACTCATACTCATACTCATACTCATACTCATACTCATACTCATACTCATACTCATACTCATACTCATACTCATACTCATACTCATACTCATACTCATACTCATACTCATACTCATACTCATACTCATACTCATACTCATACTCATACTCATACTCATACTCATACTCATACTCATACTCATACTCATACTCATACTCATACTCATACTCATACTCATACTCATACTCATACTCATACTCATACTCATACTCATACTCATACTCATACTCATACTCATACTCATACTCATACTCATACTCATACTCATACTCATACTCATACTCATACTCATACTCATACTCATACTCATACTCATACTCATACTCATACTCATACTCATACTCATACTCATACTCATACTCATACTCATACTCATACTCATACTCATACTCATACTCATACTCATACTCATACTCATACTCATACTCATACTCATACTCATACTCATACTCATACTCATACTCATACTCATACTCATACTCATACTCATACTCATACTCATACTCATACTCATACTCATACTCATACTCATACTCATACTCATACTCATACTCATACTCATACTCATACTCATACTCATACTCATACTCATACTCATACTCATACTCATACTCATACTCATACTCATACTCATACTCATACTCATACTCATACTCATACTCATACTCATACTCATACTCATACTCATACTCATACTCATACTCATACTCATACTCATACTCATACTCATACTCATACTCATACTCATACTCATACTCATACTCATACTCATACTCATACTCATACTCATACTCATACTCATACTCATACTCATACTCATACTCATACTCATACTCATACTCATACTCATACTCATACTCATACTCATACTCATACTCATACTCATACTCATACTCATACTCATACTCATACTCATACTCATACTCATACTCATACTCATACTCATACTCATACTCATACTCATACTCATACTCATACTCATACTCATACTCATACTCATACTCATACTCATACTCATACTCATACTCATACTCATACTCATACTCATACTCATACTCATACTCATACTCATACTCATACTCATACTCATACTCATACTCATACTCATACTCATACTCATACTCATACTCATACTCATACTCATACTCATACTCATACTCATACTCATACTCATACTCATACTCATACTCATACTCATACTCATACTCATACTCATACTCATACTCATACTCATACTCATACTCATACTCATACTCATACTCATACTCATACTCATACTCATACTCATACTCATACTCATACTCATACTCATACTCATACTCATACTCATACTCATACTCATACTCATACTCATACTCATACTCATACTCATACTCATACTCATACTCATACTCATACTCATACTCATACTCATACTCATACTCATACTCATACTCATACTCATACTCATACTCATACTCATACTCATACTCATACTCATACTCATACTCATACTCATACTCATACTCATACTCATACTCATACTCATACTCATACTCATACTCATACTCATACTCATACTCATACTCATACTCATACTCATACTCATACTCATACTCATACTCATACTCATACTCATACTCATACTCATACTCATACTCATACTCATACTCATACTCATACTCATACTCATACTCATACTCATACTCATACTCATACTCATACTCATACTCATACTCATACTCATACTCATACTCATACTCATACTCATACTCATACTCATACTCATACTCATACTCATACTCATACTCATACTCATACTCATACTCATACTCATACTCATACTCATACTCATACTCATACTCATACTCATACTCATACTCATACTCATACTCATACTCATACTCATACTCATACTCATACTCATACTCATACTCATACTCATACTCATACTCATACTCATACTCATACTCATACTCATACTCATACTCATACTCATACTCATACTCATACTCATACTCATACTCATACTCATACTCATACTCATACTCATACTCATACTCATACTCATACTCATACTCATACTCATACTCATACTCATACTCATACTCATACTCATACTCATACTCATACTCATACTCATACTCATACTCATACTCATACTCATACTCATACTCATACTCATACTCATACTCATACTCATACTCATACTCATACTCATACTCATACTCATACTCATACTCATACTCATACTCATACTCATACTCATACTCATACTCATACTCATACTCATACTCATACTCATACTCATACTCATACTCATACTCATACTCATACTCATACTCATACTCATACTCATACTCATACTCATACTCATACTCATACTCATACTCATACTCATACTCATACTCATACTCATACTCATACTCATACTCATACTCATACTCATACTCATACTCATACTCATACTCATACTCATACTCATACTCATACTCATACTCATACTCATACTCATACTCATACTCATACTCATACTCATACTCATACTCATACTCATACTCATACTCATACTCATACTCATACTCATACTCATACTCATACTCATACTCATACTCATACTCATACTCATACTCATACTCATACTCATACTCATACTCCTACTCATACTCATACTCATACTCATACTCATACTCATACTCATACTCATACTCATACTCATACTCATACTCATACTCATACTCATACTCATACTCATACTCATACTCATACTCATACTCATACTCATACTCATACTCATACTCATACTCATACTCATACTCATACTCATACTCATACTCATACTCATACTCATACTCATACTCATACTCATACTCATACTCATACTCATACTCATACTCATACTCATACTCATACTCATACTCATACTCATACTCATACTCATACTCATACTCATACTCATACTCATACTCATACTCATACTCATACTCATACTCATACTCATACTCATACTCATACTCATACTCATACTCATACTCATACTCATACTCATACTCATACTCATACTCATACTCATACTCATACTCATACTCATACTCATACTCATACTCATACTCATACTCATACTCATACTCATACTCATACTCATACTCATACTCATACTCATACTCATACTCATACTCATACTCATACTCATACTCATACTCATACTCATACTCATACTCATACTCATACTCATACTCATACTCATACTCATACTCATACTCATACTCATACTCATACTCATACTCATACTCATACTCATACTCATACTCATACTCATACTCATACTCATACTCATACTCATACTCATACTCATACTCATACTCATACTCATACTCATACTCATACTCATACTCATACTCATACTCATACTCATACTCATACTCATACTCATACTCATACTCATACTCATACTCATACTCATACTCATACTCATACTCATACTCATACTCATACTCATACTCATACTCATACTCATACTCATACTCATACTCATACTCATACTCATACTCATACTCATACTCATACTCATACTCATACTCATACTCATACTCATACTCATACTCATACTCATACTCATACTCATACTCATACTCATACTCATACTCATACTCATACTCATACTCATACTCATACTCATACTCATACTCATACTCATACTCATACTCATACTCATACTCATACTCATACTCATACTCATACTCATACTCATACTCATACTCATACTCATACTCATACTCATACTCATACTCATACTCATACTCATACTCATACTCATACTCATACTACTCATACTCATACTCATACTCATACTCATACTCATACTCATACTCATACTCATACTCATACTCATACTCATACTCATACTCATACTCATACTCATACTCATACTCATACTCATACTCATACTCATACTCATACTCATACTCATACTCATACTCATACTCATACTCATACTCATACTCATACTCATACTCATACTCATACTCATACTCATACTCATACTCATACTCATACTCATACTCATACTCATACTCATACTCATACTCATACTCATACTCATACTCATACTCATACACATACTCATACTCATACTCATACTCATACTCATACTCATACTCATACTCATACTCATACTCATACTCATACTCATACTCATACTCATACTCATACTCATACTCATACTCATACTCATACTCATACTCATACTCATACTCATACTCATACTCATACTCATACTCATACTCATACTCATACTCATACTCATACTCATACTCATACTCATACTCATACTCATACTCATACTCATACTCATACTCATACTCATACTCATACTCATACTCATACTCATACTCATACTCATACTCATACTCATACTCATACTCATACTCATACTCATACTCATACTCATACTCATACTCATACTCATACTCATACTCATACTCATACTCATACTCATACTCATACTCATACTCATACTCATACTCATACTCATACTCATACTCATACTCATACTCATACACATACACATACTCATACTCATACTCATACTCATACTCATACTCATACTCATACTCATACTCATACTCATACTCATACTCATACTCATACTCATACTCATACTCATACTCATACTCATACTCATACTCATACTCATACTCATACTCATACTCATACTCATACTCATACTCATACTCATACTCATACTCATACTCATACTCATACTCATACTCATACTCATACTCATACTCATACTCATACTCATACTCATACTCATACTCATACTCATACTCATACTCATACTCATACTCATACTCATACTCATACTCATACTCATACTCATACTCATACTCATACTCATACTCATACTCATACTCATACTCATACTCATACTCATACTCATACTCATACTCATACTCATACTCATACTCATACTCATACTCATACTCATACTCATACTCATACTCATACTCATACTCATACTCATACTCATACTCATACTCATACTCATACTCATACTCATACTCATACTCATACTCATACTCATACTCATACTCATACTCATACTCATACTCATACTCATACTCATACTCATACTCATACTCATACTCATACTCATACTCATACTCATACTCATACTCATACTCATACTCATACTCATACTCATACTCATCATACTCATACTCATACTCATACTCATACTCATACTCATACTCATACTCATACTCATACTCATACTCATACTCATACTCATACTCATACTCATACTCATACTCATACTCATACTCATACTCATACTCATACTCATACTCATACTCATACTCATACTCATACTCATACTCATACTCATACTCATACTCATACTCATACTCATACTCATACTCATACTCATACTCATACTCATACTCATACTCATACTCATACTCATACTCATACTCATACTCATACTCATACTCATACTCATACTCATACTCATACTCATACTCATACTCATACTCATACTCATACTCATACTCATACTCATACTCATACTCATACTCATACTCATACTCATACTCATACTCATACTCATACTCATACTCATACTCATACTCATACTCATACTCATACTCATACTCATACTCATACTCATACTCATACTCATACTCATACTCATACTCATACTCATACTCATACTCATACTCATACTCATACTCATACTCATACTCATACTCATACTCATACTCATACTCATACTCATACTCATACTCATACTCATACTCATACTCATACTCATACTCATACTCATACTCATACTCATACTCATACTCATACTCATACTCATACTCATACTCATACTCATACTCATACTCATACTCATACTCATACTCATACTCATACTCATACTCATACTCATACTCATACTCATACTCATACTCATACTCATACTCATACTCATACTCATACTCATACTCATACTCATACTCATACTCATACTCATACTCATACTCATACTCATACTCATACTCATACTCATACTCATACTCATACTCATACTCATACTCATACTCATACTCATACTCATACTCATACTCATACTCATACTCATACTCATACTCATACTCATACTCATACTCATACTCATACTCATACTCATACTCATACTCATACTCATACTCATACTCATACTCATACTCATACTCATACTCATACTCATACTCATACTCATACTCATACTCATACTCATACTCATACTCATACTCATACTCATACTCATACTCATACTCATACTCATACTCATACTCATACTCATACTCATACTCATACTCATACTCATACTCATACTCATACTCATACTCATACTCATACTCATACTCATACTCATACTCATACTCATACTCATACTCATACTCATACTCATACTCATACTCATACTCATACTCATACTCATACTCATACTCATACTCATACTCATACTCATACTCATACTCATACTCATACTCATACTCATACTCATACTCATACTCATACTCATACTCATACTCATACTCATACTCATACTCATACTCATACTCATACTCATACTCATACTCATACTCATACTCATACTCATACTCATACTCATACTCATACTCATACTCATACTCATACTCATACTCATACTCATACTCATACTCATACTCATACTCATACTCATACTCATACTCATACTCATACTCATACTCATACTCATACTCATACTCATACTCATACTCATACTCATACTCATACTCATACTCATACTCATACTCATACTCATACTCATACTCATACTCATACTCATACTCATACTCATACTCATACTCATACTCATACTCATACTCATACTCATACTCATACTCATACTCATACTCATACTCATACTCATACTCATACTCATACTCATACTCATACTCATACTCATACTCATACTCATACTCATACTCATACTCATACTCATACTCATACTCATACTCATACTCATACTCATACTCATACTCATACTCATACTCATACTCATACTCATACTCATACTCATACTCATACTCATACTCATACTCATACTCATACTCATACTCATACTCATACTCATACTCATACTCATACTCATACTCATACTCATACTCATACTCATACTCATACTCATACTCATACTCATACTCATACTCATACTCATACTCATACTCATACTCATACTCATACTCATACTCATACTCATACTCATACTCATACTCATACTCATACTCATACTCATACTCATACTCATACTCATACTCATACTCATACTCATACTCATACTCATACTCATACTCATACTCATACTCATACTCATACTCATACTCATACTCATACTCATACTCATACTCATACTCATACTCATACTCATACTCATACTCATACTCATACTCATACTCATACTCATACTCATACTCATACTCATACTCATACTCATACTCATACTCATACTCATACTCATACTCATACTCATACTCATACTCATACTCATACTCATACTCATACTCATACTCATACTCATACTCATACTCATACTCATACTCATACTCATACTCATACTCATACTCATACTCATACTCATACTCATACTCATACTCATACTCATACTCATACTCATACTCATACTCATACTCATACTCATACTCTCATACTCATACTCATACTCATACTCATACTCATACTCATACTCATACTCATACTCATACTCATACTCATACTCATACTCATACTCATACTCATACTCATACTCATACTCATACTCATACTCATACTCATACTCATACTCATACTCATACTCATACTCATACTCATACTCATACTCATACTCATACTCATACTCATACTCATACTCATACTCATACTCATACTCATACTCATACTCATACTCATACTCATACTCATACTCATACTCATACTCATACTCATACTCATACTCATACTCATACTCATACTCATACTCATACTCATACTCATACTCATACTCATACTCATACTCATACTCATACTCATACTCATACTCATACTCATACTCATACTCATACTCATACTCATACTCATACTCATACTCATACTCATACTCATACTCATACTCATACTCATACTCATACTCATACTCATACTCATACTCATACTCATACTCATACTCATACTCATACTCATACTCATACTCATACTCATACTCATACTCATACTCATACTCATACTCATACTCATACTCATACTCATACTCATACTCATACTCATACTCATACTCATACTCATACTCATACTCATACTCATACTCATACTCATACTCATACTCATACTCATACTCATACTCATACTCATACTCATACTCATACTCATACTCATACTCATACTCATACTCATACTCATACTCATACTCATACTCATACTCATACTCATACTCATACTCATACTCATACTCATACTCATACTCATACTCATACTCATACTCATACTCATACTCATACTCATACTCATACTCATACTCATACTCATACTCATACTCATACTCATACTCATACTCATACTCATACTCATACTCATACTCATACTCATACTCATACTCATACTCATACTCATACTCATACTCATACTCATACTCATACTCATACTCATACTCATACTCATACTCATACTCATACTCATACTCATACTCATACTCATACTCATACTCATACTCATACTCATACTCATACTCATACTCATACTCATACTCATACTCATACTCATACTCATACTCATACTCATACTCATACTCATACTCATACTCATACTCATACTCATACTCATACTCATACTCATACTCATACTCATACTCATACTCATACTCATACTCATACTCATACTCATACTCATACTCATACTCATACTCATACTCATACTCATACTCATACTCATACTCATACTCATACTCATACTCATACTCATACTCATACTCATACTCATACTCATACTCATACTCATACTCATACTCATACTCATACTCATACTCATACTCATACTCATACTCATACTCATACTCATACTCATACTCATACTCATACTCATACTCATACTCATACTCATACTCATACTCATACTCATACTCATACTCATACTCATACTCATACTCATACTCATACTCATACTCATACTCATACTCATACTCATACTCATACTCATACTCATACTCATACTCATACTCATACTCATACTCATACTCATACTCATACTCATACTCATACTCATACTCATACTCATACTCATACTCATACTCATACTCATACTCATACTCATACTCATACTCATACTCATACTCATACTCATACTCATACTCATACTCATACTCATACTCATACTCATACTCATACTCATACTCATACTCATACTCATACTCATACTCATACTCATACTCATACTCATACTCATACTCATACTCATACTCATACTCATACTCATACTCATACTCATACTCATACTCATACTCATACTCATACTCATACTCATACTCATACTCATACTCATACTCATACTCATACTCATACTCATACTCATACTCATACTCATACTCATACTCATACTCATACTCATACTCATACTCATACTCATACTCATACTCATACTCATACTCATACTCATACTCATACTCATACTCATACTCATACTCATACTCATACTCATACTCATACTCATACTCATACTCATACTCATACTCATACTCATACTCATACTCATACTCATACTCATACTCATACTCATACTCATACTCATACTCATACTCATACTCATACTCATACTCATACTCATACTCATACTCATACTCATACTCATACTCATACTCATACTCATACTCATACTCATACTCATACTCATACTCATACTCATACTCATACTCATACTCATACTCATACTCATACTCATACTCATACTCATACTCATACTCATACTCATACTCATACTCATACTCATACTCATACTCATACTCATACTCATACTCATACTCATACTCATACTCATACTCATACTCATACTCATACTCATACTCATACTCATACTCATACTCATACTCATACTCATACTCATACTCATACTCATACTCATACTCATACTCATACTCATACTCATACTCATACTCATACTCATACTCATACTCATACTCATACTCATACTCATACTCATACTCATACTCATACTCATACTCATACTCATACTCATACTCATACTCATACTCATACTCATACTCATACTCATACTCATACTCATACTCATACTCATACTCATACTCATACTCATACTCATACTCATACTCATACTCATACTCATACTCATACTCATACTCATACTCATACTCATACTCATACTCATACTCATACTCATACTCATACTCATACTCATACTCATACTCATACTCATACTCATACTCATACTCATACTCATACTCATACTCATACTCATACTCATACTCATACTCATACTCATACTCATACTCATACTCATACTCATACTCATACTCATACTCATACTCATACTCATACTCATACTCATACTCATACTCATACTCATACTCATACTCATACTCATACTCATACTCATACTCATACTCATACTCATACTCATACTCATACTCATACTCATACTCATACTCATACTCATACTCATACTCATACTCATACTCATACTCATACTCATACTCATACTCATACTCATACTCATACTCATACTCATACTCATACTCATACTCATACTCATACTCATACTCATACTCATACTCATACTCATACTCATACTCATACTCATACTCATACTCATACTCATACTCATACTCATACTCATACTCATACTCATACTCATACTCATACTCATACTCATACTCATACTCATACTCATACTCATACTCATACTCATACTCATACTCATACTCATACTCATACTCATACTCATACTCATACTCATACTCATACTCATACTCATACTCATACTCATACTCATACTCATACTCATACTCATACTCATACTCATACTCATACTCATACTCATACTCATACTCATACTCATACTCATACTCATACTCATACTCATACTCATACTCATACTCATACTCATACTCATACTCATACTCATACTCATACTCATACTCATACTCATACTCATACTCATACTCATACTCATACTCATACTCATACTCATACTCATACTCATACTCATACTCATACTCATACTCATACTCATACTCATACTCATACTCATACTCATACTCATACTCATACTCATACTCATACTCATACTCATACTCATACTCATACTCATACTCATACTCATACTCATACTCATACTCATACTCATACTCATACTCATACTCATACTCATACTCATACTCATACTCATACTCATACTCATACTCATACTCATACTCATACTCATACTCATACTCATACTCATACTCATACTCATACTCATACTCATACTCATACTCATACTCATACTCATACTCATACTCATACTCATACTCATACTCATACTCATACTCATACTCATACTCATACTCATACTCATACTCATACTCATACTCATACTCATACTCATACTCATACTCATACTCATACTCATACTCATACTCATACTCATACTCATACTCATACTCATACTCATACTCATACTCATACTCATACTCATACTCATACTCATACTCATACTCATACTCATACTCATACTCATACTCATACTCATACTCATACTCATACTCATACTCATACTCATACTCATACTCATACTCATACTCATACTCATACTCATACTCATACTCATACTCATACTCATACTCATACTCATACTCATACTCATACTCATACTCATACTCATACTCATACTCATACTCATACTCATACTCATACTCATACTCATACTCATACTCATACTCATACTCATACTCATACTCATACTCATACTCATACTCATACTCATACTCATACTCATACTCATACTCATACTCATACTCATACTCATACTCATACTCATACTCATACTCATACTCATACTCATACTCATACTCATACTCATACTCATACTCATACTCATACTCATACTCATACTCATACTCATACTCATACTCATACTCATACTCATACTCATACTCATACTCATACTCATACTCATACTCATACTCATACTCATACTCATACTCATACTCATACTCATACTCATACTCATACTCATACTCATACTCATACTCATACTCATACTCATACTCATACTCATACTCATACTCATACTCATACTCATACTCATACTCATACTCATACTCATACTCATACTCATACTCATACTCATACTCATACTCATACTCATACTCATACTCATACTCATACTCATACTCATACTCATACTCATACTCATACTCATACTCATACTCATACTCATACTCATACTCATACTCATACTCATACTCATACTCATACTCATACTCATACTCATACTCATACTCATACTCATACTCATACTCATACTCATACTCATACTCATACTCATACTCATACTCATACTCATACTCATACTCATACTCATACTCATACTCATACTCATACTCATACTCATACTCATACTCATACTCATACTCATACTCATACTCATACTCATACTCATACTCATACTCATACTCATACTCATACTCATACTCATACTCATACTCATACTCATACTCATACTCATACTCATACTCATACTCATACTCATACTCATACTCATACTCATACTCATACTCATACTCATACTCATACTCATACTCATACTCATACTCATACTCATACTCATACTCATACTCATACTCATACTCATACTCATACTCATACTCATACTCATACTCATACTCATACTCATACTCATACTCATACTCATACTCATACTCATACTCATACTCATACTCATACTCATACTCATACTCATACTCATACTCATACTCATACTCATACTCATACTCATACTCATACTCATACTCATACTCATACTCATACTCATACTCATACTCATACTCATACTCATACTCATACTCATACTCATACTCATACTCATACTCATACTCATACTCATACTCATACTCATACTCATACTCATACTCATACTCATACTCATACTCATACTCATACTCATACTCATACTCATACTCATACTCATACTCATACTCATACTCATACTCATACTCATACTCATACTCATACTCATACTCATACTCATACTCATACTCATACTCATACTCATACTCATACTCATACTCATACTCATACTCATACTCATACTCATACTCATACTCATACTCATACTCATACTCATACTCATACTCATACTCATACTCATACTCATACAACTCATACTCATACTCATACTCATACTCATACTCATACTCATACTCATACTCATACTCATACTCATACTCATACTCATACTCATACTCATACTCATACTCATACTCATACTCATACTCATACTCATACTCATACTCATACTCATACTCATACTCATACTCATACTCATACTCATACTCATACTCATACTCATACTCATACTCATACTCATACTCATACTCATACTCATACTCATACTCATACTCATACTCATACTCATACTCATACTCATACTCATACTCATACTCATACTCATACTCATACTCATACTCATACTCATACTCATACTCATACTCATACTCATACTCATACTCATACTCATACTCATACTCATACTCATACTCATACTCATACTCATACTCATACTCATACTCATACTCATACTCATACTCATACTCATACTCATACTCATACTCATACTCATACTCATACTCATACTCATACTCATACTCATACTCATACTCATACTCATACTCATACTCATACTCATACTCATACTCATACTCATACTCATACTCATACTCATACTCATACTCATACTCATACTCATACTCATACTCATACTCATACTCATACTCATACTCATACTCATACTCATACTCATACTCATACTCATACTCATACTCATACTCATACTCATACTCATACTCATACTCATACTCATACTCATACTCATACTCATACTCATACTCATACTCATACTCATACTCATACTCATACTCATACTCATACTCATACTCATACTCATACTCATACTCATACTCATACTCATACTCATACTCATACTCATACTCATACTCATACTCATACTCATACTCATACTCATACTCATACTCATACTCATACTCATACTCATACTCATACTCATACTCATACTCATACTCATACTCATACTCATACTCATACTCATACTCATACTCATACTCATACTCATACTCATACTCATACTCATACTCATACTCATACTCATACTCATACTCATACTCATACTCATACTCATACTCATACTCATACTCATACTCATACTCATACTCATACTCATACTCATACTCATACTCATACTCATACTCATACTCATACTCATACTCATACTCATACTCATACTCATACTCATACTCATACTCATACTCATACTCATACTCATACTCATACTCATACTCATACTCATACTCATACTCATACTCATACTCATACTCATACTCATACTCATACTCATACTCATACTCATACTCATACTCATACTCATACTCATACTCATACTCATACTCATACTCATACTCATACTCATACTCATACTCATACTCATACTCATACTCATACTCATACTCATACTCATACTCATACTCATACTCATACTCATACTCATACTCATACTCATACTCATACTCATACTCATACTCATACTCATACTCATACTCATACTCATACTCATACTCATACTCATACTCATACTCATACTCATACTCATACTCATACTCATACTCATACTCATACTCATACTCATACTCATACTCATACTCATACTCATACTCATACTCATACTCATACTCATACTCATACTCATACTCATACTCATACTCATACTCATACTCATACTCATACTCATACTCATACTCATACTCATACTCATACTCATACTCATACTCATACTCATACTCATACTCATACTCATACTCATACTCATACTCATACTCATACTCATACTCATACTCATACTCATACTCATACTCATACTCATACTCATACTCATACTCATACTCATACTCATACTCATACTCATACTCATACTCATACTCATACTCATACTCATACTCATACTCATACTCATACTCATACTCATACTCATACTCATACTCATACTCATACTCATACTCATACTCATACTCATACTCATACTCATACTCATACTCATACTCATACTCATACTCATACTCATACTCATACTCATACTCATACTCATACTCATACTCATACTCATACTCATACTCATACTCATACTCATACTCATACTCATACTCATACTCATACTCATACTCATACTCATACTCATACTCATACTCATACTCATACTCATACTCATACTCATACTCATACTCATACTCATACTCATACTCATACTCATACTCATACTCATACTCATACTCATACTCATACTCATACTCATACTCATACTCATACTCATACTCATACTCATACTCATACTCATACTCATACTCATACTCATACTCATACTCATACTCATACTCATACTCATACTCATACTCATACTCATACTCATACTCATACTCATACTCATACTCATACTCATACTCATACTCATACTCATACTCATACTCATACTCATACTCATACTCATACTCATACTCATACTCATACTCATACTCATACTCATACTCATACTCATACTCATACTCATACTCATACTCATACTCATACTCATACTCATACTCATACTCATACTCATACTCATACTCATACTCATACTCATACTCATACTCATACTCATACTCATACTCATACTCATACTCATACTCATACTCATACTCATACTCATACTCATACTCATACTCATACTCATACTCATACTCATACTCATACTCATACTCATACTCATACTCATACTCATACTCATACTCATACTCATACTCATACTCATACTCATACTCATACTCATACTCATACTCATACTCATACTCATACTCATACTCATTCTCATACTCATACTCATACTCATACTCATACTCATACTCATACTCATACTCATACTCATACTCATACTCATACTCATACTCATACTCATACTCATACTCATACTCATACTCATACTCATACTCATACTCATACTCATACTCATACTCATCTACTCATACTCATACTCATACTCATACTCATACTCATACTCATACTCATACTCATACTCATACTCATACTCATACTCATACTCATACTCATACTCATACTCATACTCATACTCATACTCATACTCATACTCATACTCATACTCATACTCATACTCATACTCATACTCATACTCATACTCATACTCATACTCATACTCATACTCATACTCATACTCATACTCATACTCATACTCATACTCATACTCATACTCATACTCATACTCATACTCATACTCATACTCATACTCATACTCATACTCATACTCATACTCATACTCATACTCATACTCATACTCATACTCATACTCATACTCATACTCATACTCATACTCATACTCATACTCATACTCATACTCATACTCATACTCATACTCATACTCATACTCATACTCATACTCATACTCATACTCATACTCATACTCATACTCATACTCATACTCATACTCATACTCATACTCATACTCATACTCATACTCATACTCATACTCATACTCATACTCATACTCATACTCATACTCATACTCATACTCATACTCATACTCATACTCATACTCATACTCATACTCATACTCATACTCATACTCATACTCATACTCATACTCATACTCATACTCATACTCATACTCATACTCATACTCATACTCATACTCATACTCATACTCATACTCATACTCATACTCATACTCATACTCATACTCATACTCATACTCATACTCATACTCATACTCATACTCATACTCATACTCATACTCATACTCATACTCATACTCATACTCATACTCATACTCATACTCATACTCATACTCATACTCATACTCATACTCATACTCATACTCATACTCATACTCATACTCATACTCATACTCATACTCATACTCATACTCATACTCATACTCATACTCATACTCATACTCATACTCATACTCATACTCATACTCATACTCATACTCATACTCATACTCATACTCATACTCATACTCATACTCATACTCATACTCATACTCATACTCATACTCATACTCATACTCATACTCATACTCATACTCATACTCATACTCATACTCATACTCATACTCATACTCATACTCATACTCATACTCATACTCATACTCATACTCATACTCATACTCATACTCATACTCATACTCATACTCATACTCATACTCATACTCATACTCATACTCATACTCATACTCATACTCATACTCATACTCATACTCATACTCATACTCATACTCATACTCATACTCATACTCATACTCATACTCATACTCATACTCATACTCATACTCA
>CAKKTC010000361.1:0-17500 GCA_920104205.1 Eupeodes latifasciatus
TTTTTTTTTTTTTTTTTTTTTTTTTTTTTTTTTTTTTTTTTTTTTTTTTTTTTTTTTTTTTTTTTTTTTTTTTTTTTTTTTTTTTTTTTTTTTTTTTTTTTTTTTTTTTTTTTTTTTTTTTTTTTTTTTTTTTTTTTTTTTTTTTTTTTTTTTTTTTTTTTTTTTTTTTTTTTTTTCATCTTTGTTTTTATTTGCACAATCATGCTCTTCGGACTACAATTTATAATAAGTACATATATTCAATTCAGACCTTGACAGCATTTTAAATTGGGGAAAACGAAAAAGGTTTGAATTTAATGCGTAGAAAACTCTATACAGTCCGTTGAGAACTAGGGCCTAGTGACTGACATTACTCTTCGAGTAATGTTGTCAGGAATGGAGGGGGCCTACAGTTTTAAGCCGAATCTGAACAGCTAATTGGAAAAAGAACTTTTCATGACAGGATATTGTAATAGAATAAACTAAAAAAATTAAATTACTGGCAGTTGTTGTAAACCATCTACATCTTACATTATTTGTTATAATTGTCATTTCAATAAAACTTCCCTCTCTTGCTTTTCAACTTTCAACGAACCAAGTCATGTTTTATTTCTTGTGCTCCGCTCTACATTCCATTTTTATATTTCTATCAGGTTATGGGGCCAGATAAACGAAATTAGATAAGCACAAGAAAGTTGGGGAAAGTCGCGCTCATTTAAAAAAGTAAAATCGCAACGGATGCATAAGTTATTTCAGGATTAATTTTTGCTTTCATTTTTTTTGTTCTGTACGTAGTAAAGACACACATGGCGTCGTCATCGTCCTATATCTTGTCCGTAGAGAAACTTCGTGGTCGAGAAAACTACTATACTTGGCAATTTGCAGTGGAGAATTTACTCCAACACGAAGAGCTTTGGGACTGCGTGACGGAGAAGAATACAGATCCCAAATTTATGCGTAAGCGAAAACAAAAATAATCCTTTTAGTAGATCCAGTGAACAACGTCCACGTGAAGGAAGCAAAGACACCCAAGGAAGTTTGGGATAATCTACAAAAGGCTTTTCAAGACTCAGGGCTAACCCGCAAATTAGGTCTCTTGAAAATCCTAAAAACAACGAGGTTAGAAGAATGCGAGTCAATGGGCGAGTATGTTAACAAAATTACTAACACGGCCGCGGCGTATAAAATCAGAAGCATCGGACTTCAGTTAAGTGAGGAGTAGATAGGAACTTTACTCCTTGCCGGCCTTTCGGACCACTACCAGCCAATGATTATGGGCATTGAAAGCTCGGGGTTGCAGCTGACTGCTGATCCGATCAAACAAAAATTGTTGCATTATGTGAAACTCATTTCTACGGACGGCTCTACGGCCTTCTTTACGAAAAAGCAGAAACGTACGAGATGTTTTCAGTGCAACAAGTACGGCCATTTTGCTCGAAATTGTCCAAATGCTAAGAGTTCTAACAAGCCTAATAATAAGAACCAGCTTCTGTTCACCGCATTATCAGCCAAGGACGTGGACTCGAATGAGTGGTATTTGGACTCAGGTGCGGTCAAGCACATGACCCTTCATCGTAATTGGTTGAACAACGTTACGAATGCGAGCAGTGATAAGGTCGTGATTGCGGATAAAAATGTGATGACTGTAGGTGGGAAAGGCGATGTAAAGTTGTTGTTGTCTACTGGTGAAAGTGCTGTTGCGAAAGATGTTCTTTTTATCCCCAACCTGTGTGCGAATCTTCTCTCCGTGAGCCGTTTAACAGACAGTGGCAATTCTGTTGTGTTCAAGGGTAATCGTTCCGAAATTTTTGACAATGACGGTTGTTTAATTGCAACTGCATCAAAGAAAGAAAGTTTATAAGCTAGACCAGTCATCTGTCGAGCATGCCAACATATCGATTGCGAATGAAAAAAATAAATCTGTATGGCACCGTCGTATGGGACATCTAAGTGCAGATGGTCTACTTAAACTAAAGAAGATTGCCGACGGGGTGAGTTTCGTGGAAAGTGAGGTTGTCGACTCGTGTGTAGTTTGCTGCAAGGCAAAGCAGACTAGACTTCCATTTAAAAGCACCGGAACGAGAGCAAAAGATTTACTTGAGGTGGTACATTCTGACGTTTGTGGGCCTTTGTCCATCAATTCAATCGGAGGTTCAAGATATTTTTTGATTTTTGTTGACGACTTCAGTCGAAAAGTTTTTCTGTACCTCTTGAAGAACAAATCCGAGGTTAAAGAAAAATTCGACCAGTTCCGAAGAGTCGTAGAAAATCAAACTCAGAAAACCATTAAAGTTTTGCATACCGACAACGGTTCCGAGTACTGCAACCAGGGGTTGCTCAACTGTTTGCGTAAACATGGTATCCATCATCAAAAAACAGCACCCCACACGCCAGAGCAAAACGGCTTGGCAGAGCGAACTAACAGAACGGTGGTAGAAAAAGCTCGTTGCTTGCTTTTTGATGCCGATTTAAAGACTGAATTCTGGGGTGAAGCCCCAACGACGGCAGTATTCACCATCAACCGGTCTTCGAGAAACCCAACCTAGAACGTTTGAGGGTGTTTGGTTGTCGGGCGATGGTTCACGTTCCCAAGGAGAAGCGAAGAAAGTTTGATCCCAAGTCAGTAAAATGTATACTAGTCGGATTCAGTGATGACAGCAAAGCCTATCGACTTCTTGATCCCAAGACGAAGAAAGTTTATATCAGCAGAGATGTCATTTTCATGGAAAATCAGAACCTTTCTCAGAGGCAGGTAATTTACCCAAACAAAACCAATACTAATGTTTTTTGTCCCTCTTCAGCTTCGAAAGATGAGGAAGCAACACCTATCAGCGAAGAAGAAGATATTACTTCAGAGGAACAAATAGGTGGAGAGGGGTTCGAATCAGATGATAGTGACACATATTATTCGGAGTCGGAGGTTAATAGCACTGTTGTTCCTGAATAGGACAACGAATATAGTCCACTGCATGGAATCAATAGTGCCATAACTAACTCCGAAATCAGAAGATCATCGAGACCTAAGAAACCTACAGTCAAACTAGATTTTGTGTCGTGTATTGCTCGTGAAGTAACAAGGGATCCTATGACAACTCAAGAGGCATTGTCAAGCCCCGAAGCTGATATGTGGCACGCAGCAATAAGAGAAGAGTTCGAAGCTCTTATCAGTAACGAGACCTGGGATCTCGTTCCTAAACCGGCAGATCGTAAGGTGATTGACTGGAAGTGGGTCTATAAGACGAAGCGTGATTATTCTGGGAATATTTCACGTTACAAAGCGATATTTCACGTTACTAATCAAAGGCCTTGACTATGAGGAAACGTTCTCACCGGTAGTCCGTTACACAACTATACGGCTTTTATTGGCCTTGGCTGTCCAATACGATATGGAAATCGACCAAATGGATGCGGTTTCGGCGTTCCTACAAGGCGATCTCCAGGAGGAGATATACATGTATCAACCCAAAGGTTTTTCTGAAGACCACACAAAAGTTTGCCGTTTAAAAAAGACCCTGTACGGTCTTATGCAATGCAGCAGGATGTGGAACAACAAACTGGACGCTGCTCTATTGGCATGCAGAAGTCGGAACTCGATCCATGCATTTATTTTGTAACCTCAAACAAAAACAAATTAATAGTTGATGTATACGTGGTCGATATTTTGATTCTCTCCAACGACATTTCGATGAAATCCAAACTGAAGAACTACCTGATGGACATGTTTCAAATGAAGGACCTTGGAGCAGCTCGTTTTCTGTTGGGCATGCAAATTCATCACGATCGAGTCAATGGCTACCTAACAGTTGATCAACAACAGTATATTCAAGAAATTCTGCAACGTTTTCATATGAGTGACTGCAACCCTATTTCGACACCGATGGACACCAATCAAGTTTTGTCAAAGGAGATGTGTCCAAAATCTCAACAAGAACAAGATGAGATGAAGAAGGTGAAGCGTATTTTCAGGTACCTCAAAGGCACGATAGATGCAAAACTTGTTTATACCAAACATGGCAAGTGAGAATTCTGCGGCTACTGCGATGCAGATTGGGCCTCCGACGTAGATGAAAGGCGTTCAACTACAGGCTATGCGTTTATGCTACAAGGAGCACCGCTTTCTTGGAACTCCAAGAAGCAACGGATTTTCAACAGCGCTTTCAACATCAGAGGCAGAGTATATGTATGTCTCTATCGGCAGCCACGTAAGAAGCACTTTGGCTAAAGCGCTTAGTTGAAGAATTGACTGGTAACACCCATACACCAACTATATACTGCGACAACAAGAGTGCGATTGATCTATCACAACTAAATGCTTATCGAGCTAGATCAAAACACTTCGACATCAAACACCACTTCGTAAGGCACGAAGTTACCGAAGGAAACATCAAAGTACAGTATATCAAGACAGAACAAATGCTGGCAGACTTCTTAACCAAAGCGGTTCCAAAAGTTAAGAACGATTTTTGCGTTAAAGAGCTAGGTTTGAGATTTGCCAAGTAAACATTGTTTATTTAATTTAATTATTTTTATTTAAGTGGGAGTATTGTAATAGAATAAACTAAAAAAATTAAATTACTGGCAACTCCTTTCAGTTGTTGTAACCCATCTATATCTTACATTATTTGTTATAATTGTCAATTGTCATTTCAATAAAACTTCCCTCTCTTCAAGGGCGGATCCAGACTTTTAATCAGGGGGGGGGGGGGTTCACACACTTAGATGAGTTTTTACTCACCGCTTAAAAATGTTCTTTAGTATTTTGTAAAGGAAGTGACAATTTTAGTTATCAAATTATTTTCGAACACTGTTGTCCAGCAAGGTATGGTCTAACTATTTAATTTGGATGACTCCCTACGTATGACAGCATTCCAAGATTCCAACAGTTTTCTAAATATGTCATATTTAAGAGCTAAGTACAATAGTTTAGACGGTTTTTGGTGCATTTCACGCAGAAATGTAAGAAATTGTTTTTAAACGTAGCTTTCTTTCGAAAAATAAAATATACTTTTCTTGTTTCCATTTCTATTAATGCGAAGAACGCTACAAAAATTCAAGAGAGACTATCTGATATGAAGAACTTTCGGGCTTTTATTGACGTAGTTTTTTCGGACTCAATTTTCGGGAGTCTATTATTACTATCGCTATCAGTCTGCTTACTCGTATTTTGACCTTAAAGGAGTGAACAAAACCTAAAAATTGTAGAGAGAAATATGCTTGGTTCTTGAATTTGAGGATATAGGTGCATTTAAGTACATAATTTCTCTAAAACATTAAATTAAAACAAATTAAGGTAAACAAATAAGTTGGGAAGAACCGTTTGTGTGGCACTCATAAATTACACGTTTCAGAATTTCTTTTTACTTCAAATCTCAAGAGATTCAAAGCTTTTATATCAATAAATATGAAACGTTTATTATGTTTTTCAATTAGCCATTAGTTTAACAAAAGTGTCACTTTTGCTGTTTTTGGGACATTTATATTATTGAAATTCGTGTTTAAATCTCAGTTCTAGAGCATCCAAAGCAAATTCACTTCAAAAGTAGATTTATTTAATTGTTTAAGATCTTTTTCATTCAACAGAAAATCAATTTTGAAAGACATAAAATGCACGCCTGGGTCGCTAGAACTTGCTATTTTCTTCCAAAAAGTCTGTTTAAAAATATTTCCTATATTTTAAGATTTTAAAATTTACCTGCAAAATAAGTTTTTCTCAAAAATTTAAATGCCGTTATATTTCTCAAAAAATCTAGATTGACTTATTTTTTTTCGAAAATCATTTTAAATTTTAAATTTTTTCTCAAAAACATTTTTGGTAAGTACTAAATAAAGTCCTTATAAATATACATTTTACATTTAAATTTCCTTTAAAAATGTCGACCCCTTTCTGAGATATCGAGTTTTGTAAACAAAATTAATATTTAAAAAAAAATTACGCTTATCGGCTGAAAACCTTAATTCCAAGCAACACAATTGTTTGGACTGTAGGGGCCAGTTAAGACAGACAGACGACGGGCGGAATCGGGGTACCCACTTGTTTCGACTTTTCTACCGTCGGTCGTAATGTTGGATTAAAAGCTTTAGTTCCTATATGTCGCAAGTAAAAATCACTTCAATATTCACTATTTATGTGTGTCAAAAAAATTAAATATTAAAATTGAAGGCTAGTTTTAGGAATTTAAAGGCATTTTAATATAAAATTGATGATCTCATATTCAAGGTTTCTTCTTAATAACCTGAATATTTGCTCTTTTTCTTAGAAACAAATTTTATGAAAATAATTTAAAGCTGACTATTTGTTCAAATTCTAAATTAAGTGAAAACAAAATTTTAGTTTTTTTTGGCCGCAAACCACTTTTTGGTGAATGTCGTTAAATTACTAACAAATCTTTAGATGAAATCTTTACTTATACAACTTAACTATATAAGCTTTATGGCTTATATGACCCCTCCTGGATCAAAATTGGTCAAAAGTTGAAGAATTTGTGGTGTGTTTTTGCAATAGGGCTGAAAATCTAATTCATATTTTTTTCTTGGTCCAGTCTTCAGTTAAAAGTAGTACTTTTAACAAAAAAGTTTAAGGAAGTAAAATACAAATGTTGTTTTCATATACATACACACAAAATAATTAATTCAAATATAAAGGGGGTCATATCCATTAACGTAATACGATTAGTTTTGAATTGAAGGGAATTCCTACGAAAAAACAAACAAATTATCTCCCAGGGGGGGGGTCATGACCCCTACGACTGCCATTGCCTCTCTTGCTTTTCAACTTTCAACGAACCAAGTCGTGTTTTATTTCTTGTGCTCCGCTCTATATTCGATTTTTATATTTTTATCACAGGAATTACTCTTGGAGGATTTCTCAATTCTTTGCAAGAAGCGGTATCTGTGAAAAAAACATTAGATGGCACGGGCAGAGATCGAAGAAAATAACTCTGGCAGTCCTGATTTTTTTTTATTAAATTTGAAAACGTAAACAAAAAGAATCAAAATAAGAATTACTCGTATATTCATACGTAATAGTAAAATTGTTAACTCTATTGAATAAAACATTTCTCAAACCACTAACAAAATGGAAAGATTTTATGAAAAATATAAAAAAAAAAAGTCACAAGATCGTCTCTCCTGAAAATTTGCAAATTTGACATACATACGTTTTTGTGTCACTAGTGAGATGACTTCGATCCAGGATTCAAAGAAAGACGCTCAAGATGATAGTTGGCAACAATATCGTTGGTTCTAAGAAAACGGTAAAACAGGGTGGGGCAAATGATTTTACAACCGTGTTCGAGCCACGTATGTAAATGATCCGGTATTTTAGGATTATACAGCCAGTTGTATTCTTCTGCTTAAGCAATTTAAGAGTAATACTGGCAGCTTCCAGGAAAGCTAATCAGTACATTCTCGAGCTAAACTTGGGTTTTTCTCTCTAGTACAGAGATGTCGAATGCTCTGTCTTTCCCGGCCCTTTCAAACCCTCTCTTTGCCTAATACTCTCATTGTCTTTTTGGCATAAAAATGGTATCAAAAACACCTTGAATGCATATTGTAAAAATAATCTGATTAACGGGAACATGCAGTCTTCAGCTTTTATCACATACATATGTACATATAATGTATAACTAACATGCAGATCTAGGCTTTTATTTCTATATAAAAGCATACAATGAATGGCCTTAAAGTTACACCATTGTCCAAAATCGCATGTTATTAAAACAATTTTCTAAATTATTATCCAAAACGTGTACCATTTTCCACATTTGTACATTTACGTATTTTTTTTTAAATTAGTTTTCTTAAAGAGACAAGAGTATGTTTAATATTACAAAAATGTACAAGTTATGTTGTTTAAATAATTACCTGAGTTGTAGTTGCAGAAAAACTTGCATTTTGGCTTAGTACACCCTGTATTGCTGTAGAAATAAATTGCTGTGATGACGTAACTGTATTTTGAACAATAGTTTCCAAACCATAAAACAGTGGTTGTGATGCTAAAAGTAATGGATTAGTATTCGGTATAACGTCCACTGTTGATTCTGCACCCAATAACACTTGATTTAAGCCAAGTTGTAGGGTTTGTGGAAGATTGAAAGGTCCAAATAATTGAGATGATGGGGAAACAAGTTGCACAGATGGTATTGGCAAAACTTGTAGCCCTGCTGATAACATAACATTGCAATCGGACTGCCAGATAGTTGACGGGGCAAGTGAATTTGTAAAAGATGGAACTGATGCATACTGTATTAAATTATTTGAAAGTACCACTGGGAAAACATTTTGCGGTAATGTTGAGACCTCATTCGGTATGATAAAAAATTGTTGCTGTGGGTGCTGTTGGGAGTATTGTTCACTAAAAATTAAATTTTGGTTAATTAATGAATAATAATTGCTTTTATCATGTAAATCATTTTCTGCTTTATTGATTTGTAATGAAGAAGACACTATGTTCTCCTTAACTTCATCAAATAATCTAGATTGCTCAGTTTTTGTTTCTGAGTTAAAAGTATTGGTTTTGTTGTTCATAATATTTTCTTGTTTTTTATTGCTATTATTCGCATTATTAACACAATGGCTCAAAAAACAATCTTCATTAATATGAACACAAAAACTTGCCGTATTTTCAACTTTCGGTGGATAATTTGGTTCTATTGAGAAAGATTTAAAATTTTGTTCTGGTTTCACACTTGTTTCAAACTGATTTTTATATAATTGAAAGTTTTCTATATTCAATCCATCGTTCACAACTACCATTGAATTTTTAGAATCTGGTGATCGGGATGAAGTATCAGTTTCACTTTCACTGGTTGAAACTTGCTCACAGTTTATTAAATGCCTTTGAAAGGAATTGAATGTCCTGTAAGTGAAATGGCAACGATTACATTTAACTGAGTTTTTTAAATTTATGTTGGCTATTCCTTCGTTCAAAATGTTTGGAACTTGATCATCCGCTCCATCTAGTTGCATTACTATTTTATTATCCTTTTTTAATTGAGTGAGATTATTATTTTCTTCTTTCTTCAATAAAAAATGTTTTCGTGAATTGAAGTTATTATCTCCGAATCTGTCGTCAGACTTAATTAAATTCAAATGAGCACTTCTTCTTTCTGTAAAATTTAAGTCATATATATCTTTTGTAAATTTTGTACTGTCGATTGCCCAGCTAAAACTACAGGATTTTATTTTACTTCTATAATCATCAACTTTTTTTATTGAATATTCTGAATTATTGCTTTGAATTTCAGTAAGGTAATTGATGTCTTGTTTTGTAATAGAGCTATTATAATCAATCGAGGGTAGGAATGAGTTGTTTTTTTTTTTTTTTTTTTTCCCCAAGTCTTCAAAATGTTCGTGGATCATTAGCTTCGGAAATATGTCCAACATGGAAATCCCTTCAAGAACATCACTTGGTAAGTCTTCAAAAATAGCATCTTCAATCTCTGGGGGCAATAAATTTGTATTGTTTTGTGGCTCTTCTTCTATACATGAGGCTAAAGGATTCTCATTTCGGTATTCAGCATTCATTGAAAATCTTAGGTGATTTAAAAAATTGTGCTCTTTTTTTAATGGGGTTTTAAAGTTATCATTTTGAATTAGTGTGTTGTGCCAGTTTGATATTTGAGCCAGATCCTTTTCCACTAAGTGTCTCTGTTTTGTATGATCAACGGTAAAGTTTATTTCATGTGTATTATTTATTGATATTGAATTATTTTGAATTGATGTCCGCACTCGATATTTGATTACTTTCCATGGTTCCTTAATCGACCAATATAATCGTGTACATACAAAATTTATTGGAACAATAGCTTCTTCTGTGTCTGAAAATGGTAGAATTATGGTACCAAGCTGTAAGACAGAAAGAGAACCTAGAATAAATTGGGCTTTAAATGGTTCTACGAACTTATTGTGCGATTTATTGCACTCAATGTGCAAAGGCCGAGAGACACGTGGGTACTCATTGAAATTTTTTTTTTTTTTTTTTTCGTAGCCCACGACATGTAGTGGACAAATCATTGATGTTTCAAATTCAAATAAACACTCAATCTTTTTTGCACAATTGAAATGATAATAATTACAACATGTTTTGATATTGCACTTAATAGTTGCCCCGGAGTTCTTACAGACAGTACATCTTGTTAATCTCCCTCTAATAAAGGCTTGATGAACATTTTGTAATGAACCGTCGATTTCTTCATACACACCTTTAGACAACAAGGCACAGTTTACATGAACCCAAGAATCAAATCCATAATAGAGAAGACGTGATTCTTTTAAAGTCTCCGCATCACCCACTTTATGGCAAAAAACACAAAATCGGGAATCTATATTTTGCTTCAAAAGTGTGAATATTTTTTCTTTAGGAATTGATAATGATACTTTATTTAACATGTTTTCATTTTCCGTTATTATATTTTCAGCTTGGAAAGAATAATTGGAGAAATCAAACATATCTTCTTCAAGTGCGTCTGTGCAAGATTTTGTTTCGTTTTGAAACCATGAAAATGTTTCGCTTATAATCTCTTTATAAATTAAAACTAACTCATCGTTTTTCAATTGAGTGATAACTTCCTGCATATCAGAATTAAAATCGTATAACGACAAATATTCTCCATTTAAAATTTTTTTCTTGATATCAAGTAAGCTTAGAAAATTGTTTGCTTGTTGTGGGTTGT
Source organism: Eupeodes latifasciatus (assembly GCA_920104205.1). Lineage (NCBI taxonomy): Eukaryota > Metazoa > Arthropoda > Insecta > Diptera > Syrphidae > Eupeodes > Eupeodes latifasciatus. The sequence goes on from CAKKTC010000361.1 coordinate 10,653, forward strand.
TGCTTTTAGAACATAAGCACTCTGACAGATAATTTGATCCGATAATATTGTTTGATTTGTACTTATTGTATTCATTTAAATATTCTGTTTTATGATGATTTTTGGTTACATTATCAAAACTACAATTAAAACAATTTTGTATAGATTTTTTAAGTAAATCTGCTACGCGACTCTTACTTAATAGTTTCAATACCTGAAGTAATCTAGATTTTAGCTCTTTGCTTATAGCTTCCTTCCATTGCTTTGAAAGTGTTTTAGATTTATAGTTAGAGAGAGCGCATTTGTTACATACAAATTTTATATCGCCCGATATACTACTGCATAAGTTAGTTTCTTCTTCAGTAAGCCCTTCACATTTTGCATGTATGAATTCGTTACAAATTACACAATCTAGTATTACGATCTCTGAAACACTATCAACACACTTCTGGCAAAGTGAACAGGTACTAGAGGATCTTCTCTGCACGAAACATTGAACACATGTTGGTTGGTTGCCAACATATTTAGAGACTTTTGAAGTTGAACAATACTGACATTTAAGGCAACTTTTACATATAAGAGGACGATCAGCCCCAAGTAGTCCTTTTGATGTTCCCAAACATGTATTATGATAGTCTTTTCTACATTTTTGACATTTAATTTTAGTACCTGAAGACATATTACAGGTTTCACATACTGTGCAGCGAGGACAAATCCAGTTTAGTTGATTTAAAAATTGATTCGTTACATCTTTTTTATCAATAAACACCAAATTTTCAGTGAATGCTTCTTGAATGCAGTAACTATGATAAGGCTCACAACAACATACACAAAATAGTAAGTTGATTAGATCCATACTGCCGCACAAAAAACATAGCGCAGAGGCTGATGAAGGTTTTGTCAATATTAAACCAAAACCAGTTTGGTTAACCTCAGCTGGAACGTAGGTATTCCAAAATTCAATCAAAATCATTTTCCATTTTTTTTCGCGTCGTCCTTTTCCCATACATACCGAATTTCTTTTCGGCTCAGAATGATTCTGATCGTTTATTGGATTGTTAATTCCAAAGCATTCACGATCTAAGTTCTCCTGATCGTTTATAAATTTTTTGCCTGCGACTTTTTGATTATCCGTGTCTTCTTTAATGGAACTTTTAAACGTATTTATTGTTTTGTTGAAAACATTTAGATAATTATTTTTACAATCATTTCTTTTCATTTCATATTTTGTTTGTATTTGTCTACTTTTGGTCAACGATTGTGATAAGTCATCAGGAAATCCATTTTCTATTTCCGAACTACAATGCAAAAGTGGAAAAGCTTCGTCATTACAATTTGAAAATGTGGCCATTTGTTGACCTAATGCAATCGAAGCACTTCTACAAACATGTTTTACTCTTGGTCCTTTGAAGGCAATCTTTTGTCTTCTAGAATAATCTGATGTAGGAATTGAACTCGTATTCAGTGTGGGATCCACATCGTCGCTTGGTGTTGCCTTTGAAAATAATAAACTTGGTACATGATCGTTGACGATGTTTTCAATAAAATTTGTATCCACCGTTTTCTGTTGTGAAGATTCATGCATTTTGTTTGCTAATAAATTCCCCTGCCAATTGAAGATCGACTGAGAACCAATTGCACATTTTTGACTTATATCAATTTTTCTACTGAAATTTAACGTATCTTCAGATTTATTGATCGAATTTATGTCCTTATTATGAGCTTCTGATATCAAAGCACTAAGGCGCAAATTATGCCCTGGGGGAAAATGGAATGACTTAATGCATTCTTTTAACCAACATGCGGAACACCTCCCATTATTTATTTCCTTAAAACTATAAGAACCAATTTTTGATAAAGATGATACCAAACATTCTCCTGAAAATAAAGTAAACAAAGTATTTGAATTAATATTTATATTTAATAAAGCATATCAGTTCAGGAATAATATCGACAGTAGAACTTGAATTGTCAAATAATTAATTAAACAATAATACATATGTATATGATAGCAACCGACGCGACGCACAGTGGGGCATCTTGTATGGGGGAGCGGACAAAACTCTATAAAATCTAAACTAATGAACCGATTTGAATGAAATTTTCAGGAATGATAGCCAATAGCAAGACAAATCTACACCAGAAAATTCCGCCCATTTCCACGCCCACTAAAAGAGAAAATGGCTTTTTTCGGAAAACATATCTGAAAACAAAGATTTGTTTACCGAATTTAAGGTATATTGCGAATATAATAATAAATAGCGAAAAAAGAATTTTAAAAGCATTGTAAATTATTAAAAATTCAGTTTTAATATGCTTAAAGGTGAATGGTTGTGAGTAAAAAACATGTTTAGGTTTATTTTGTTTGCAGTTGTAAGGATAACACATTGGATTTATAATGACATAGATAGTTGGTGTTTTCAAAGCTTACCGTTTGATTTGTTTTAAATGTAATATAAAATAAATTTAAATAATAAATAAAAAAATAATTCAAGTAGGTAAATAAAAAAAAAAATAATTCAAGTAAATAAAAAAAAAAAATCATTTAATCTTAATAAGCTTATTCAAAATAATTCAAATAAACTTAATTTGATATATGCAAATCTATGAAGTTTCAATTTAAGGCATTTCTGATGGACATTTAATTCTTACATCCCTGGTATTATTAAAACTTGTTCAACGAGAAAATGAAGAAAAATCTTCGACCTCAACCCATCATTCACCAGCTCTTCAATTTTTCTTTTCGAAAGAAACTCTGCAAGAAGTTAGAAAAGAAAAAGACCGTGTAGAAGCTGAAATTTTGAATCTCCTATTACGAGGCACTTTCATTTTCAATTTCAGAAAATCGGAGTACTTTCTAGGAAACTTGTTGATATACTAAGTGCTGGGTTAATTAAAATTTTTTTTTACATAAGCGTCTTTTACTGTTTACCATATAAGATCGTCAGAACTGGTGGGGAGAGTACGATAACTTTGGCGATAAAGTTTAATGACGGATTTGTATATAACAGTTAAAAACAAGCATTTTTTACTATGGGAGGGGGGGTCTATCTCCCCCCGTTTAGGCGGTAGGGGCAATTTAAAAAAATTAGTATTTAAATTAGTTTTCTCAAAAACTAAAAGACATAAAATCATCTAGTTTTCAGTTTTTGATCAAAAACAAATAAAAGAAATAAATTCTGAAATAAAAACAATGGTAGATAATCTTGAAGTATTGAAAAATTACACTTTAAACCTTTTTTTTAACTTTTTTTACTCAAATTTTGAGTTTAAAATTATTTTTTTCAAAAACTACGCATAGTTTTGACTTGAATTAAAAACTGGCTAATAAAACAGAATGTTGGCTTTAAAAAAATGTATAAATTTTAATTGTAAGTATCACCGTTATTTTTTAATTATTTTTTTCCATTTTAAATAATATTTTTTTTTAATTGCCCCTACCGCCTAAACGGGGGGAGATAGACCCCCCTGCCATAGTAAAAAATGCTTGTATTAAGCCTCTCTACCAAAAACCGTTATTATATCTTGGCGCCAAAGTTATCGTACTCGTGCCGAACTGGTTAAAAGGCATAAATATCGATTTTTTTTATATGACTTCCCAACTTAAAATTGCTCTAAAAACCGCATCCGGACGTATCCGGATGAGATTTTTACTGCAAAATGTTGCTGAGACCCTACACTATCTATTGGGAATAGTTTGCTAACAGAGGCAAACAGAGGCAGTAGTTAAAACCTTATGCGAACTAAAAAATCACATAAATAGAGTGTTTCTTCGTCAAAAAATACCTTATCCAATTTTTTTTCAATAAAATAACATACTGTATTGTTTATCTATTTATTTCAATCATGTAAGCAGACAAAATTGTTTAAAACTTTCAAATTTCACAATATACTGATCATTTAAGGAATACCAATATTTTATCAGTTTTCACGATATTTGAACTTTGAGCGAAAATCTACTGGTCTACAATTTTTTTTTTTTGAAAAACGGTTTTCATTTTCTGATTCTACAACCAATTAACTATAAGAAACACTTTCAGTTTAAAAAAAAATCCTACTTTCAGAAAAATAGGTTTTGTCCGCATTTTCCCCACTGTGCGACGCACGGTGGTATATAATAAAAAAATTTTTACCATATTTCTATTTCATATTTTTATGTTCAATAGGGTTTTGAAACTTTGCAACTTTTAAAATAAGATGTTGCTATTGACGTGACTATCATTAGAGGGGCGATAGAAACACCCTCCGATACCAAAAAATGCTTTTATTAAGCTTCTCTACCCAAAAACCGTTATAATATTTTGTCGACAAAGTTATCGTACTCGTGACCAACGTAGATATAAATTAACACATACAGAAGAGTTTAAAATTGTGTGTCTGCAAAAAGAAGTTCAAATTATGTCGTGTGTTCTTGAACCAAAGAAAGAAATCGGTTTCAGTCCAAAAATTGTTCATCATTATCATTATCATTATTTTCATTATTATCATTATTTTCAATATTATCATTATTATGATTATTATGATTATTATGATTATTATCATTATTATCATTATTATCATTATTATCATTATTATCATTATTATCATTATTATCATTATTATCATTATTATCATTATTATCATTATTATCATTATTATCATTATTATCATTATTATCATTATTATCATTATTATCTTATTATCATTACTATCTTATTATCATTATTATCATTATTATCATTATTATCATTATTATCATTTTTATCATTATTATCAATATCATTATCATTATCATTATCATTATCATTATCATTATCATTATCATTATCATTATCATTATCATTATCATTATCATTATCATTATCATTATCATTATCATTATCATTATCATTATCATTATCATTATCATTATCATTATCATTATCATTATCATTATCATTATCATTATCATTATCATTATCATTATCATTATCATTATCATTATCATTATCATTATCATTATCATTATCATTATCATTATCATTATCATTATCATTATCATTATCATTATCATTATCATTATCATTATCATTATCATTATCATTATCATTATCATTATCATTATCATTATCATTATCATTATCATTATCATTATCATTATCATTATCATTATCATTATCATTATCATTATCATTATCATTATCATTATCATTATCATTATCATTATCATTATCATTATCATTATCATTATCATTATCATTATCATTATCATTATCATTATCATTATCATTATCATTATCATTATCATTATCATTATCATTATCATTATCATTATCATTATCATTATCATTATCATTATCATTATCATTATCATTATCATTATCATTATCATTATCATTATCATTATCATTATCATTATCATTATCATTATCATTATCATTATCATTATCATTATCATTATCATTATCATTATCATTATCATTATCATTATCATTATCATTATCATTATCATTATCATTATCATTATCATTATCATTATCATTATCATTATCATTATCATTATCATTATCATTATCATTATCATTATCATTATCATTATCATTATCATTATCATTATCATTATCATTATCATTATCATTATCATTATCATTATCATTATCATTATCATTATCATTATCATTATCATTATCATTATCATTATCATTATCATTATCATTATCATTATCATTATCATTATCATTATCATTATCATTATCATTATCATTATCATTATCATTATCATTATCATTATCATTATCATTATCATTATCATTATCATTATCATTATCATTATCATTATCATTATCATTATCATTATCATTATCATTATCATTATCATTATCATTATCATTATCATTATCATTATCATTATCATTATCATTATCATTATCATTATCATTATCATTATCATTATCATTATCATTATCATTATCATTATCATTATCATTATCATTATCATTATCATTATCATTATCATTATCATTATCATTATCATTATCATTATCATTATCATTATCATTATCATTATCATTATCATTATCATTATCATTATCATTATCATTATCATTATCATTATCATTATCATTATCATTATCATTATCATTATCATTATCATTATCATTATCATTATCATTATCATTATCATTATCATTATCATTATCATTATCATTATCATTATCATTATCATTATCATTATCATTATCATTATCATTATCATTATCATTATCATTATCATTATCATTATCATTATCATTATCATTATCATTATCATTATCATTATCATTATCATTATCATTATCATTATCATTATCATTATCATTATCATTATCATTATCATTATCATTATCATTATCATTATCATTATCATTATCATTATCATTATCATTATCATTATCATTATCATTATCATTATCATTATCATTATCATTATCATTATCATTATCATTATCATTATCATTATCATTATCATTATCATTATCATTATCATTATCATTATCATTATCATTATCATTATCATTATCATTATCATTATCATTATCATTATCATTATCATTATCATTATCATTATCATTATCATTATCATTATCATTATCATTATCATTATCATTATCATTATCATTATCATTATCATTATCATTATCATTATCATTATCGTTATCATTATCATTATCATTATCATTATCATTATCATTATCATTATCATTATCATTATCATTATCATTATCATTATCATTATCATTATCATTATCATTATCATTATCATTATCATTATCATTATCATTATCATTATCATTATCATTATCATTATCATTATCATTATCATTATCATTATCATTATCATTATCATTATCATTATCATTATCATTATCATT
>CAKKTC010000362.1:0-25361 GCA_920104205.1 Eupeodes latifasciatus
CATGACCATGACCATGACCATGACCATGACCATGACCATGACCATGACCATGACCATGACCATGACCATGACCATGACCATGACCATGACCATGACCATGACCATGACCATGACCATGACCATGACCATGACCATGACCATGACCATGACCATGACCATGACCATGACCATGACCATGACCATGACCATGACCATGACCATGACCATGACCATGACCATGACCATGACCATGACCATGACCATGACCTATGACCATGACCTAGACCATGACCATGACCATGACCATGACCATGACCATGACCATGACCATGACCATGACCATGACCATGACCATGACCATGACCATGACCATGACCATGACCATGACCATGACCATGACCATGACCATGACCATGACCATGACCATGACCATGACCATGACCATGACCATGACCATGACCATGACCATGACCATGACCATGACCATGACCATGACCATGACCATGACCATGACCATGACCATGACCATGACCATGACCATGACCATGACCATGACCATGACCATGACCATGACCATGACCATGACCATGACCATGACCATGACCATGACCATGACCATGACCATGACCATGACCATGACCATGACCATGACCATGACCATGACCATGACCATGACCATGACCATGACCATGACCATGACCATGACCATGACCATGACCATGACCATGACCATGACCATGACCATGACCATGACCATGACCATGACCATGACCATGACCATGACCATGACCATGACCATGACCATGACCATGACCATGACCATGACCATGACCATGACCATGACCATGACCATGACCATGACCATGACCATGACCATGACCATGACCATGACCATGACCATGACCATGACCATGACCATGACCATGACCATGACCATGACCATGACCATGACCATGACCATGACCATGACCATGACCATGACCATGACCATGACCATGACCATGACCATGACCATGACCATGACCATGACCATGACCATGACCATGACCATGACCATGACCATGACCATGACCATGACCATGACCATGACCATGACCATGACCATGACCATGACCATGACCATGACCATGACCATGACCATGACCATGACCATGACCATGACCATGACCATGACCATGACCATGACCATGACCATGACCATGACCATGACCATGACCATGACCATGACCATGACCATGACCATGACCATGACCAAGACCATGACCATGGCCATGACCGATGACCATGACCATGACCATGACCATGACCATGACCATGACCATGACCATGACCATGACCATGACCATGACCATGACCATGACCATGACCATGACCATGACCATGACCATGACCATGACCATGACCATGACCATGACCATGACCATGACCATGACCATGACCATGACCATGACCATGACCATGACCATGACCATGACCATGACCATGACCATGACCATGACCATGACCATGACCATGACCATGACCATGACCATGACCATGACCATGACCATGACCATGACCATGACCATGACCATGACCATGACCATGACCATGACCATGACCATGACCATGACCATGACCATGACCATGACCATGACCATGACCATGACCATGACCATGACCATGACCATGACCATGACCATGACCATGACCATGACCATGACCATGACCATGACCATGACCATGACCATGACCATGACCATGACCATGACCATGACCATGACCATGACCATGACCATGACCATGACCATGACCATGACCATGACCATGACCATGACCATGACCATGACCATGACCATGACCATGACCATGACCATGACCATGACCATGACCATGACCATGACCATGACCATGACCATGACCATGACCATGACCATGACCATGACCATGACCATGACCATGACCATGACCATGACCATGACCATGACCATGACCATGACCATGACCATGACCATGACCATGACCATGACCATGACCATGACCATGACCATGACCATGACCATGACCATGACCATGACCATGACCATGACCATGACCATGACCATGACCATGACCATGACCATGACCATGACCATGACCATGACCATGACCATGACCATGACCATGACCATGACCATGACCATGACCATGACCATGACCATGACCATGACCATGACCATGACCATGACCATGACCATGACCATGACCATGACCATGACCATGACCATGACCATGACCATGACCATGACCATGACCATGACCATGACCATGACCATGACCATGACCATGACCATGACCATGACCATGACCATGACCATGACCATGACCATGACCATGACCATGACCATGACCATGACCATGACCATGACCATGACCATGACCATGACCATGACCATGACCATGACCATGACCATGACCATGACCATGACCATGACCATGACCATGACCATGACCATGACCATGACCATGACCATGACCATGACCATGACCATGACCATGACCATGACCATGACCATGACCATGACCATGACCATGACCATGACCATGACCATGACCATGACCATGACCATGACCATGACCATGACCATGACCATGACCATGACCATGACCATGACCATGACCATGACCATGACCATGACCATGACCATGACCATGACCATGACCATGACCATGACCATGACCATGACCATGACCATGACCATGACCATGACCATGACCATGACCATGACCATGACCATGACCATGACCATGACCATGACCATGACCATGACCATGACCATGACCATGACCATGACCATGACCATGACCATGACCATGACCATGACCATGACCATGACCATGACCATGACCATGACCATGACCATGACCATGACCATGACCATGACCATGACCATGACCATGACCATGACCATGACCATGACCATGACCATGACCATGACCATGACCATGACCATGACCATGACCATGACCATGACCATGACCATGACCATGACCATGACCATGACCATGACCATGACCATGACCATGACCATGACCATGACCATGACCATGACCATGACCATGACCATGACCATGACCATGACCATGACCATGACCATGACCATGACCATGACCATGACCATGACCATGACCATGACCATGACCATGACCATGACCATGACCATGACCATGACCATGACCATGACCATGACCATGACCATGACCATGACCATGACCATGACCATGACCATGACCATGACCATGACCATGACCATGACCATGACCATGACCATGACCATGACCATGACCATGACCATGACCATGACCATGACCATGACCATGACCATGACCATGACCATGACCATGACCATGACCATGACCATGACCATGACCATGACCATGACCATGACCATGACCATGACCATGACCATGACCATGACCATGACCATGACCATGACCATGACCATGACCATGACCATGACCATGACCATGACCATGACCATGACCATGACCATGACCATGACCATGACCATGACCATGACCATGACCATGACCATGACCATGACCATGACCATGACCATGACCATGACCATGACCATGACCATGACCATGACCATGACCATGACCATGACCATGACCATGACCATGACCATGACCATGACCATGACCATGACCATGACCATGACCATGACCATGACCATGACCATGACCATGACCATGACCATGACCATGACCATGACCATGACCATGACCATGACCATGACCATGACCATGACCATGACCATGACCATGACCATGACCATGACCATGACCATGACCATGACCATGACCATGACCATGACCATGACCATGACCATGACCATGACCATGACCATGACCATGACCATGACCATGACCATGACCATGACCATGACCATGACCATGACCATGACCATGACCATGACCATGACCATGACCATGACCATGACCATGACCATGACCATGACCATGACCATGACCATGACCATGACCATGACCATGACCATGACCATGACCATGACCATGACCATGACCATGACCATGACCATGACCATGACCATGACCATGACCATGACCATGACCATGACCATGACCATGACCATGACCATGACCATGACCATGACCATGACCATGACCATGACCATGACCATGACCATGACCATGACCATGACCATGACCATGACCATGACCATGACCATGACCATGACCATGACCATGACCATGACCATGACCATGACCATGACCATGACCATGACCATGACCATGACCATGACCATGACCATGACCATGACCATGACCATGACCATGACCATGACCATGACCATGACCATGACCATGACCATGACCATGACCATGACCATGACCATGACCATGACCATGACCATGACCATGACCATGACCATGACCATGACCATGACCATGACCATGACCATGACCATGACCATGACCATGACCATGACCATGACCATGACCATGACCATGACCATGACCATGACCATGACCATGACCATGACCATGACCATGACCATGACCATGACCATGACCATGACCATGACCATGACCATGACCATGACCATGACCATGACCATGACCATGACCATGACCATGACCATGACCATGACCATGACCATGACCATGACCATGACCATGACCATGACCATGACCATGACCATGACCATGACCATGACCATGACCATGACCATGACCATGACCATGACCATGACCATGACCATGACCATGACCATGACCATGACCATGACCATGACCATGACCATGACCATGACCATGACCATGACCATGACCATGACCATGACCATGACCATGACCATGACCATGACCATGACCATGACCATGACCATGACCATGACCATGACCATGACCATGACCATGACCATGACCATGACCATGACCATGACCATGACCATGACCATGACCATGACCATGACCATGACCATGACCATGACCATGACCATGACCATGACCATGACCATGACCATGACCATGACCATGACCATGACCATGACCATGACCATGACCATGACCATGACCATGACCATGACCATGACCATGACCATGACCATGACCATGACCATGACCATGACCATGACCATGACCATGACCATGACCATGACCATGACCATGACCATGACCATGACCATGACCATGACCATGACCATGACCATGACCATGACCATGACCATGACCATGACCATGACCATGACCATGACCATGACCATGACCATGACCATGACCATGACCATGACCATGACCATGACCATGACCATGACCATGACCATGACCATGACCATGACCATGACCATGACCATGACCATGACCATGACCATGACCATGACCATGACCATGACCATGACCATGACCATGACCATGACCATGACCATGACCATGACCATGACCATGACCATGACCATGACCATGACCATGACCATGACCATGACCATGACCATGACCATGACCATGACCATGACCATGACCATGACCATGACCATGACCATGACCATGACCATGACCATGACCATGACCATGACCATGACCATGACCATGACCATGACCATGACCATGACCATGACCATGACCATGACCATGACCATGACCATGACCATGACCATGACCATGACCATGACCATGACCATGACCATGACCATGACCATGACCATGACCATGACCATGACCATGACCATGACCATGACCATGACCATGACCATGACCATGACCATGACCATGACCATGACCATGACCATGACCATGACCATGACCATGACCATGACCATGACCATGACCATGACCATGACCATGACCATGACCATGACCATGACCATGACCATGACCATGACCATGACCATGACCATGACCATGACCATGACCATGACCATGACCATGACCATGACCATGACCATGACCATGACCATGACCATGACCATGACCATGACCATGACCATGACCATGACCATGACCATGACCATGACCATGACCATGACCATGACCATGACCATGACCATGACCATGACCATGACCATGACCATGACCATGACCATGACCATGACCATGACCATGACCATGACCATGACCATGACCATGACCATGACCATGACCATGACCATGACCATGACCATGACCATGACCATGACCATGACCATGACCATGACCATGACCATGACCATGACCATGACCATGACCATGACCATGACCATGACCATGACCATGACCATGACCATGACCATGACCATGACCATGACCATGACCATGACCATGACCATGACCATGACCATGACCATGACCATGACCATGACCATGACCATGACCATGACCATGACCATGACCATGACCATGACCATGACCATGACCATGACCATGACCATGACCATGACCATGACCATGACCATGACCATGACCATGACCATGACCATGACCATGACCATGACCATGACCATGACCATGACCATGACCATGACCATGACCATGACCATGACCATGACCATGACCATGACCATGACCATGACCATGACCATGACCATGACCATGACCATGACCATGACCATGACCATGACCATGACCATGACCATGACCATGACCATGACCATGACCATGACCATGACCATGACCATGACCATGACCATGACCATGACCATGACCATGACCATGACCATGACCATGACCATGACCATGACCATGACCATGACCATGACCATGACCATGACCATGACCATGACCATGACCATGACCATGACCATGACCATGACCATGACCATGACCATGACCATGACCATGACCATGACCATGACCATGACCATGACCATGACCATGACCATGACCATGACCATGACCATGACCATGACCATGACCATGACCATGACCATGACCATGACCATGACCATGACCATGACCATGACCATGACCATGACCATGACCATGACCATGACCATGACCATGACCATGACCATGACCATGACCATGACCATGACCATGACCATGACCATGACCATGACCATGACCATGACCATGACCATGACCATGACCATGACCATGACCATGACCATGACCATGACCATGACCATGACCATGACCATGACCATGACCATGACCATGACCATGACCATGACCATGACCATGACCATGACCATGACCATGACCATGACCATGACCATGACCATGACCATGACCATGACCATGACCATGACCATGACCATGACCATGACCATGACCATGACCATGACCATGACCATGACCATGACCATGACCATGACCATGACCATGACCATGACCATGACCATGACCATGACCATGACCATGACCATGACCATGACCATGACCATGACCATGACCATGACCATGACCATGACCATGACCATGACCATGACCATGACCATGACCATGACCATGACCATGACCATGACCATGACCATGACCATGACCATGACCATGACCATGACCATGACCATGACCATGACCATGACCATGACCATGACCATGACCATGACCATGACCATGACCATGACCATGACCATGACCATGACCATGACCATGACCATGACCATGACCATGACCATGACCATGACCATGACCATGACCATGACCATGACCATGACCATGACCATGACCATGACCATGACCATGACCATGACCATGACCATGACCATGACCATGACCATGACCATGACCATGACCATGACCATGACCATGACCATGACCATGACCATGACCATGACCATGACCATGACCATGACCATGACCATGACCATGACCATGACCATGACCATGACCATGACCATGACCATGACCATGACCATGACCATGACCATGACCATGACCATGACCATGACCATGACCATGACCATGACCATGACCATGACCATGACCATGACCATGACCATGACCATGACCATGACCATGACCATGACCATGACCATGACCATGACCATGACCATGACCATGACCATGACCATGACCATGACCATGACCATGACCATGACCATGACCATGACCATGACCATGACCATGACCATGACCATGACCATGACCATGACCATGACCATGACCATGACCATGACCATGACCATGACCATGACCATGACCATGACCATGACCATGACCATGACCATGACCATGACCATGACCATGACCATGACCATGACCATGACCATGACCATGACCATGACCATGACCATGACCATGACCATGACCATGACCATGACCATGACCATGACCATGACCATGACCATGACCATGACCATGACCATGACCATGACCATGACCATGACCATGACCATGACCATGACCATGACCATGACCATGACCATGACCATGACCATGACCATGACCATGACCATGACCATGACCATGACCATGACCATGACCATGACCATGACCATGACCATGACCATGACCATGACCATGACCATGACCATGACCATGACCATGACCATGACCATGACCATGACCATGACCATGACCATGACCATGACCATGACCATGACCATGACCATGACCATGACCATGACCATGACCATGACCATGACCATGACCATGACCATGACCATGACCATGACCATGACCATGACCATGACCATGACCATGACCATGACCATGACCATGACCATGACCATGACCATGACCATGACCATGACCATGACCATGACCATGACCATGACCATGACCATGACCATGACCATGACCATGACCATGACCATGACCATGACCATGACCATGACCATGACCATGACCATGACCATGACCATGACCATGACCATGACCATGACCATGACCATGACCATGACCATGACCATGACCATGACCATGACCATGACCATGACCATGACCATGACCATGACCATGACCATGACCATGACCATGACCATGACCATGACCATGACCATGACCATGACCATGACCATGACCATGACCATGACCATGACCATGACCATGACCATGACCATGACCATGACCATGACCATGACCATGACCATGACCATGACCATGACCATGACCATGACCATGACCATGACCATGACCATGACCATGACCATGACCATGACCATGACCATGACCATGACCATGACCATGACCATGACCATGACCATGACCATGACCATGACCATGACCATGACCATGACCATGACCATGACCATGACCATGACCATGACCATGACCATGACCATGACCATGACCATGACCATGACCATGACCATGACCATGACCATGACCATGACCATGACCATGACCATGACCATGACCATGACCATGACCATGACCATGACCATGACCATGACCATGACCATGACCATGACCATGACCATGACCATGACCATGACCATGACCATGACCATGACCATGACCATGACCATGACCATGACCATGACCATGACCATGACCATGACCATGACCATGACCATGACCATGACCATGACCATGACCATGACCATGACCATGACCATGACCATGACCATGACCATGACCATGACCATGACCATGACCATGACCATGACCATGACCATGACCATGACCATGACCATGACCATGACCATGACCATGACCATGACCATGACCATGACCATGACCATGACCATGACCATGACCATGACCATGACCATGACCATGACCATGACCATGACCATGACCATGACCATGACCATGACCATGACCATGACCATGACCTGACCATGACCATGACCATGACCATGACCATGACCATGACCATGACCATGACCATGACCATGACCATGACCATGACCATGACCATGACCATGACCATGACCATGACCATGACCATGACCATGACCATGACCATGACCATGACCATGACCATGACCATGACCATGACCATGACCATGACCATGACCATGACCATGACCATGACCATGACCATGACCATGACCATGACCATGACCATGACCATGACCATGACCATGACCATGACCATGACCATGACCATGACCATGACCATGACCATGACCATGACCATGACCATGACCATGACCATGACCATGACCATGACCATGACCATGACCATGACCATGACCATGACCATGACCATGACCATGACCATGACCATGACCATGACCATGACCATGACCATGACCATGACCATGACCATGACCATGACCATGACCATGACCATGACCATGACCATGACCATGACCATGACCATGACCATGACCATGACCATGACCATGACCATGACCATGACCATGACCATGACCATGACCATGACCATGACCATGACCATGACCATGACCATGACCATGACCATGACCATGACCATGACCATGACCATGACCATGACCATGACCATGACCATGACCATGACCATGACCATGACCATGACCATGACCATGACCATGACCATGACCATGACCATGACCATGACCATGACCATGACCATGACCATGACCATGACCATGACCATGACCATGACCATGACCATGACCATGACCATGACCATGACCATGACCATGACCATGACCATGACCATGACCATGACCATGACCATGACCATGACCATGACCATGACCATGACCATGACCATGACCATGACCATGACCATGACCATGACCATGACCATGACCATGACCATGACCATGACCATGACCATGACCATGACCATGACCATGACCATGACCATGACCATGACCATGACCATGACCATGACCATGACCATGACCATGACCATGACCATGACCATGACCATGACCATGACCATGACCATGACCATGACCATGACCATGACCATGACCATGACCATGACCATGACCATGACCATGACCATGACCATGACCATGACCATGACCATGACCATGACCATGACCATGACCATGACCATGACCATGACCATGACCATGACCATGACCATGACCATGACCATGACCATGACCATGACCATGACCATGACCATGACCATGACCATGACCATGACCATGACCATGACCATGACCATGACCATGACCATGACCATGACCATGACCATGACCATGACCATGACCATGACCATGACCATGACCATGACCATGACCATGACCATGACCATGACCATGACCATGACCATGACCATGACCATGACCATGACCATGACCATGACCATGACCATGACCATGACCATGACCATGACCATGACCATGACCATGACCATGACCATGACCATGACCATGACCATGACCATGACCATGACCATGACCATGACCATGACCATGACCATGACCATGACCATGACCATGACCATGACCATGACCATGACCATGACCATGACCATGACCATGACCATGACCATGACCATGACCATGACCATGACCATGACCATGACCATGACCATGACCATGACCATGACCATGACCATGACCATGACCATGACCATGACCATGACCATGACCATGACCATGACCATGACCATGACCATGACCATGACCATGACCATGACCATGACCATGACCATGACCATGACCATGACCATGACCATGACCATGACCATGACCATGACCATGACCATGACCATGACCATGACCATGACCATGACCATGACCATGACCATGACCATGACCATGACCATGACCATGACCATGACCATGACCATGACCATGACCATGACCATGACCATGACCATGACCATGACCATGACCATGACCATGACCATGACCATGACCATGACCATGACCATGACCATGACCATGACCATGACCATGACCATGACCATGACCATGACCATGACCATGACCATGACCATGACCATGACCATGACCATGACCATGACCATGACCATGACCATGACCATGACCATGACCATGACCATGACCATGACCATGACCATGACCATGACCATGACCATGACCATGACCATGACCATGACCATGACCATGACCATGACCATGACCATGACCATGACCATGACCATGACCATGACCATGACCATGACCATGACCATGACCATGACCATGACCATGACCATGACCATGACCATGACCATGACCATGACCATGACCATGACCATGACCATGACCATGACCATGACCATGACCATGACCATGACCATGACCATGACCATGACCATGACCATGACCATGACCATGACCATGACCATGACCATGACCATGACCATGACCATGACCATGACCATGACCATGACCATGACCATGACCATGACCATGACCATGACCATGACCATGACCATGACCATGACCATGACCATGACCATGACCATGACCATGACCATGACCATGACCATGACCATGACCATGACCATGACCATGACCATGACCATGACCATGACCATGACCATGACCATGACCATGACCATGACCATGACCATGACCATGACCATGACCATGACCATGACCATGACCATGACCATGACCATGACCATGACCATGACCATGACCATGACCATGACCATGACCATGACCATGACCATGACCATGACCATGACCATGACCATGACCATGACCATGACCATGACCATGACCATGACCATGACCATGACCATGACCATGACCATGACCATGACCATGACCATGACCATGACCATGACCATGACCATGACCATGACCATGACCATGACCATGACCATGACCATGACCATGACCATGACCATGACCATGACCATGACCATGACCATGACCATGACCATGACCATGACCATGACCATGACCATGACCATGACCATGACCATGACCATGACCATGACCATGACCATGACCATGACCATGACCATGACCATGACCATGACCATGACCATGACCATGACCATGACCATGACCATGACCATGACCATGACCATGACCATGACCATGACCATGACCATGACCATGACCATGACCATGACCATGACCATGACCATGACCATGACCATGACCATGACCATGACCATGACCATGACCATGACCATGACCATGACCATGACCATGACCATGACCATGACCATGACCATGACCATGACCATGACCATGACCATGACCATGACCATGACCATGACCATGACCATGACCATGACCATGACCATGACCATGACCATGACCATGACCATGACCATGACCATGACCATGACCATGACCATGACCATGACCATGACCATGACCATGACCATGACCATGACCATGACCATGACCATGACCATGACCATGACCATGACCATGACCATGACCATGACCATGACCATGACCATGACCATGACCATGACCATGACCATGACCATGACCATGACCATGACCATGACCATGACCATGACCATGACCATGACCATGACCATGACCATGACCATGACCATGACCATGACCATGACCATGACCATGACCATGACCATGACCATGACCATGACCATGACCATGACCATGACCATGACCATGACCATGACCATGACCATGACCATGACCATGACCATGACCATGACCATGACCATGACCATGACCATGACCATGACCATGACCATGACCATGACCATGACCATGACCATGACCATGACCATGACCATGACCATGACCATGACCATGACCATGACCATGACCATGACCATGACCATGACCATGACCATGACCATGACCATGACCATGACCATGACCATGACCATGACCATGACCATGACCATGACCATGACCATGACCATGACCATGACCATGACCATGACCATGACCATGACCATGACCATGACCATGACCATGACCATGACCATGACCATGACCATGACCATGACCATGACCATGACCATGACCATGACCATGACCATGACCATGACCATGACCATGACCATGACCATGACCATGACCATGACCATGACCATGACCATGACCATGACCATGACCATGACCATGACCATGACCATGACCATGACCATGACCATGACCATGACCATGACCATGACCATGACCATGACCATGACCATGACCATGACCATGACCATGACCATGACCATGACCATGACCATGACCATGACCATGACCATGACCATGACCATGACCATGACCATGACCATGACCATGACCATGACCATGACCATGACCATGACCATGACCATGACCATGACCATGACCATGACCATGACCATGACCATGACCATGACCATGACCATGACCATGACCATGACCATGACCATGACCATGACCATGACCATGACCATGACCATGACCATGACCATGACCATGACCATGACCATGACCATGACCATGACCATGACCATGACCATGACCATGACCATGACCATGACCATGACCATGACCATGACCATGACCATGACCATGACCATGACCATGACCATGACCATGACCATGACCATGACCATGACCATGACCATGACCATGACCATGACCATGACCATGACCATGACCATGACCATGACCATGACCATGACCATGACCATGACCATGACCATGACCATGACCATGACCATGACCATGACCATGACCATGACCATGACCATGACCATGACCATGACCATGACCATGACCATGACCATGACCATGACCATGACCATGACCATGACCATGACCATGACCATGACCATGACCATGACCATGACCATGACCATGACCATGACCATGACCATGACCATGACCATGACCATGACCATGACCATGACCATGACCATGACCATGACCATGACCATGACCATGACCATGACCATGACCATGACCATGACCATGACCATGACCATGACCATGACCATGACCATGACCATGACCATGACCATGACCATGACCATGACCATGACCATGACCATGACCATGACCATGACCATGACCATGACCATGACCATGACCATGACCATGACCATGACCATGACCATGACCATGACCATGACCATGACCATGACCATGACCATGACCATGACCATGACCATGACCATGACCATGACCATGACCATGACCATGACCATGACCATGACCATGACCATGACCATGACCATGACCATGACCATGACCATGACCATGACCATGACCATGACCATGACCATGACCATGACCATGACCATGACCATGACCATGACCATGACCATGACCATGACCATGACCATGACCATGACCATGACCATGACCATGACCATGACCATGACCATGACCATGACCATGACCATGACCATGACCATGACCATGACCATGACCATGACCATGACCATGACCATGACCATGACCATGACCATGACCATGACCATGACCATGACCATGACCATGACCATGACCATGACCATGACCATGACCATGACCATGACCATGACCATGACCATGACCATGACCATGACCATGACCATGACCATGACCATGACCATGACCATGACCATGACCATGACCATGACCATGACCATGACCATGACCATGACCATGACCATGACCATGACCATGACCATGACCATGACCATGACCATGACCATGACCATGACCATGACCATGACCATGACCATGACCATGACCATGACCATGACCATGACCATGACCATGACCATGACCATGACCATGACCATGACCATGACCATGACCATGACCATGACCATGACCATGACCATGACCATGACCATGACCATGACCATGACCATGACCATGACCATGACCATGACCATGACCATGACCATGACCATGACCATGACCATGACCATGACCATGACCATGACCATGACCATGACCATGACCATGACCATGACCATGACCATGACCATGACCATGACCATGACCATGACCATGACCATGACCATGACCATGACCATGACCATGACCATGACCATGACCATGACCATGACCATGACCATGACCATGACCATGACCATGACCATGACCATGACCATGACCATGACCATGACCATGACCATGACCATGACCATGACCATGACCATGACCATGACCATGACCATGACCATGACCATGACCATGACCATGACCATGACCATGACCATGACCATGACCATGACCATGACCATGACCATGACCATGACCATGACCATGACCATGACCATGACCATGACCATGACCATGACCATGACCATGACCATGACCATGACCATGACCATGACCATGACCATGACCATGACCATGACCATGACCATGACCATGACCATGACCATGACCATGACCATGACCATGACCATGACCATGACCATGACCATGACCATGACCATGACCATGACCATGACCATGACCATGACCATGACCATGACCATGACCATGACCATGACCATGACCATGACCATGACCATGACCATGACCATGACCATGACCATGACCATGACCATGACCATGACCATGACCATGACCATGACCATGACCATGACCATGACCATGACCATGACCATGACCATGACCATGACCATGACCATGACCATGACCATGACCATGACCATGACCATGACCATGACCATGACCATGACCATGACCATGACCATGACCATGACCATGACCATGACCATGACCATGACCATGACCATGACCATGACCATGACCATGACCATGACCATGACCATGACCATGACCATGACCATGACCATGACCATGACCATGACCATGACCATGACCATGACCATGACCATGACCATGACCATGACCATGACCATGACCATGACCATGACCATGACCATGACCATGACCATGACCATGACCATGACCATGACCATGACCATGACCATGACCATGACCATGACCATGACCATGACCATGACCATGACCATGACCATGACCATGACCATGACCATGACCATGACCATGACCATGACCATGACCATGACCATGACCATGACCATGACCATGACCATGACCATGACCATGACCATGACCATGACCATGACCATGACCATGACCATGACCATGACCATGACCATGACCATGACCATGACCATGACCATGACCATGACCATGACCATGACCATGACCATGACCATGACCATGACCATGACCATGACCATGACCATGACCATGACCATGACCATGACCATGACCATGACCATGACCATGACCATGACCATGACCATGACCATGACCATGACCATGACCATGACCATGACCATGACCATGACCATGACCATGACCATGACCATGACCATGACCATGACCATGACCATGACCATGACCATGACCATGACCATGACCATGACCATGACCATGACCATGACCATGACCATGACCATGACCATGACCATGACCATGACCATGACCATGACCATGACCATGACCATGACCATGACCATGACCATGACCATGACCATGACCATGACCATGACCATGACCATGACCATGACCATGACCATGACCATGACCATGACCATGACCATGACCATGACCATGACCATGACCATGACCATGACCATGACCATGACCATGACCATGACCATGACCATGACCATGACCATGACCATGACCATGACCATGACCATGACCATGACCATGACCATGACCATGACCATGACCATGACCATGACCATGACCATGACCATGACCATGACCATGACCATGACCATGACCATGACCATGACCATGACCATGACCATGACCATGACCATGACCATGACCATGACCATGACCATGACCATGACCATGACCATGACCATGACCATGACCATGACCATGACCATGACCATGACCATGACCATGACCATGACCATGACCATGACCATGACCATGACCATGACCATGACCATGACCATGACCATGACCATGACCATGACCATGACCATGACCATGACCATGACCATGACCATGACCATGACCATGACCATGACCATGACCATGACCATGACCATGACCATGACCATGACCATGACCATGACCATGACCATGACCATGACCATGACCATGACCATGACCATGACCATGACCATGACCATGACCATGACCATGACCATGACCATGACCATGACCATGACCATGACCATGACCATGACCATGACCATGACCATGACCATGACCATGACCATGACCATGACCATGACCATGACCATGACCATGACCATGACCATGACCATGACCATGACCATGACCATGACCATGACCATGACCATGACCATGACCATGACCATGACCATGACCATGACCATGACCATGACCATGACCATGACCATGACCATGACCATGACCATGACCATGACCATGACCATGACCATGACCATGACCATGACCATGACCATGACCATGACCATGACCATGACCATGACCATGACCATGACCATGACCATGACCATGACCATGACCATGACCATGACCATGACCATGACCATGACCATGACCATGACCATGACCATGACCATGACCATGACCATGACCATGACCATGACCATGACCATGACCATGACCATGACCATGACCATGACCATGACCATGACCATGACCATGACCATGACCATGACCATGACCATGACCATGACCATGACCATGACCATGACCATGACCATGACCATGACCATGACCATGACCATGACCATGACCATGACCATGACCATGACCATGACCATGACCATGACCATGACCATGACCATGACCATGACCATGACCATGACCATGACCATGACCATGACCATGACCATGACCATGACCATGACCATGACCATGACCATGACCATGACCATGACCATGACCATGACCATGACCATGACCATGACCATGACCATGACCATGACCATGACCATGACCATGACCATGACCATGACCATGACCATGACCATGACCATGACCATGACCATGACCATGACCATGACCATGACCATGACCATGACCATGACCATGACCATGACCATGACCATGACCATGACCATGACCATGACCATGACCATGACCATGACCATGACCATCGACCATGACCATGACCATGACCATGACCATGACCAGACCATGACCATGACCATGACCATGACCATGACCATGACCATGACCATGACCATGACCATGACCATGACCATGACCATGACCATGACCATGACCATGACCATGACCATGACCATGACCATGACCATGACCATGACCATGACCATGACCATGACCATGACCATGACCATGACCATGACCATGACCATGACCATGACCATGACCATGACCATGACCATGACCATGACCATGACCATGACCATGACCATGACCATGACCATGACCATGACCATGACCATGACCATGACCATGACCATGACCATGACCATGACCATGACCATGACCATGACCATGACCATGACCATGACCATGACCATGACCATGACCATGACCATGACCATGACCATGACCATGACCATGACCATGACCATGACCATGACCATGACCATGACCATGACCATGACCATGACCATGACCATGACCATGACCATGACCATGACCATGACCATGACCATGACCATGACCATGACCATGACCATGACCATGACCATGACCATGACCATGACCATGACCATGACCATGACCATGACCATGACCATGACCATGACCATGACCATGACCATGACCATGACCATGACCATGACCATGACCATGACCATGACCATGACCATGACCATGACCATGACCATGACCATGACCATGACCATGACCATGACCATGACCATGACCATGACCATGACCATGACCATGACCATGACCATGACCATGACCATGACCATGACCATGACCATGACCATGACCATGACCATGACCATGACCATGACCATGACCATGACCATGACCATGACCATGACCATGACCATGACCATGACCATGACCATGACCATGACCATGACCATGACCATGACCATGACCATGACCATGACCATGACCATGACCATGACCATGACCATGACCATGACCATGACCATGACCATGACCATGACCATGACCATGACCATGACCATGACCATGACCATGACCATGACCATGACCATGACCATGACCATGACCATGACCATGACCATGACCATGACCATGACCATGACCATGACCATGACCATGACCATGACCATGACCATGACCATGACCATGACCATGACCATGACCATGACCATGACCATGACCATGACCATGACCATGACCATGACCATGACCATGACCATGACCATGACCATGACCATGACCATGACCATGACCATGACCATGACCATGACCATGACCATGACCATGACCATGACCATGACCATGACCATGACCATGACCATGACCATGACCATGACCATGACCATGACCATGACCATGACCATGACCATGACCATGACCATGACCATGACCATGACCATGACCATGACCATGACCATGACCATGACCATGACCATGACCATGACCATGACCATGACCATGACCATGACCATGACCATGACCATGACCATGACCATGACCATGACCATGACCATGACCATGACCATGACCATGACCATGACCATGACCATGACCATGACCATGACCATGACCATGACCATGACCATGACCATGACCATGACCATGACCATGACCATGACCATGACCATGACCATGACCATGACCATGACCATGACCATGACCATGACCATGACCATGACCATGACCATGACCATGACCATGACCATGACCATGACCATGACCATGACCATGACCATGACCATGACCATGACCATGACCATGACCATGACCATGACCATGACCATGACCATGACCATGACCATGACCATGACCATGACCATGACCATGACCATGACCATGACCATGACCATGACCATGACCATGACCATGACCATGACCATGACCATGACCATGACCATGACCATGACCATGACCATGACCATGACCATGACCATGACCATGACCATGACCATGACCATGACCATGACCATGACCATGACCATGACCATGACCATGACCATGACCATGACCATGACCATGACCATGACCATGACCATGACCATGACCATGACCATGACCATGACCATGACCATGACCATGACCATGACCATGACCATGACCATGACCATGACCATGACCATGACCATGACCATGACCATGACCATGACCATGACCATGACCATGACCATGACCATGACCATGACCATGACCATGACCATGACCATGACCATGACCATGACCATGACCATGACCATGACCATGACCATGACCATGACCATGACCATGACCATGACCATGACCATGACCATGACCATGACCATGACCATGACCATGACCATGACCATGACCATGACCATGACCATGACCATGACCATGACCATGACCATGACCATGACCATGACCATGACCATGACCATGACCATGACCATGACCATGACCATGACCATGACCATGACCATGACCATGACCATGACCATGACCATGACCATGACCATGACCATGACCATGACCATGACCATGACCATGACCATGACCATGACCATGACCATGACCATGACCATGACCATGACCATGACCATGACCATGACCATGACCATGACCATGACCATGACCATGACCATGACCATGACCATGACCATGACCATGACCATGACCATGACCATGACCATGACCATGACCATGACCATGACCATGACCATGACCATGACCATGACCATGACCATGACCATGACCATGACCATGACCATGACCATGACCATGACCATGACCATGACCATGACCATGACCATGACCATGACCATGACCATGACCATGACCATGACCATGACCATGACCATGACCATGACCATGACCATGACCATGACCATGACCATGACCATGACCATGACCATGACCATGACCATGACCATGACCATGACCATGACCATGACCATGACCATGACCATGACCATGACCATGACCATGACCATGACCATGACCATGACCATGACCATGACCATGACCATGACCATGACCATGACCATGACCATGACCATGACCATGACCATGACCATGACCATGACCATGACCATGACCATGACCATGACCATGACCATGACCATGACCATGACCATGACCATGACCATGACCATGACCATGACCATGACCATGACCATGACCATGACCATGACCATGACCATGACCATGACCATGACCATGACCATGACCATGACCATGACCATGACCATGACCATGACCATGACCATGACCATGACCATGACCATGACCATGACCATGACCATGACCATGACCATGACCATGACCATGACCATGACCATGACCATGACCATGACCATGACCATGACCATGACCATGACCATGACCATGACCATGACCATGACCATGACCATGACCATGACCATGACCATGACCATGACCATGACCATGACCATGACCATGACCATGACCATGACCATGACCATGACCATGACCATGACCATGACCATGACCATGACCATGACCATGACCATGACCATGACCATGACCATGACCATGACCATGACCATGACCATGACCATGACCATGACCATGACCATGACCATGACCATGACCATGACCATGACCATGACCATGACCATGACCATGACCATGACCATGACCATGACCATGACCATGACCATGACCATGACCATGACCATGACCATGACCATGACCATGACCATGACCATGACCATGACCATGACCATGACCATGACCATGACCATGACCATGACCATGACCATGACCATGACCATGACCATGACCATGACCATGACCATGACCATGACCATGACCATGACCATGACCATGACCATGACCATGACCATGACCATGACCATGACCATGACCATGACCATGACCATGACCATGACCATGACCATGACCATGACCATGACCATGACCATGACCATGACCATGACCATGACCATGACCATGACCATGACCATGACCATGACCATGACCATGACCATGACCATGACCATGACCATGACCATGACCATGACCATGACCATGACCATGACCATGACCATGACCATGACCATGACCATGACCATGACCATGACCATGACCATGACCATGACCATGACCATGACCATGACCATGACCATGACCATGACCATGACCATGACCATGACCATGACCATGACCATGACCATGACCATGACCATGACCATGACCATGACCATGACCATGACCATGACCATGACCATGACCATGACCATGACCATGACCATGACCATGACCATGACCATGACCATGACCATGACCATGACCATGACCATGACCATGACCATGACCATGACCATGACCATGACCATGACCATGACCATGACCATGACCATGACCATGACCATGACCATGACCATGACCATGACCATGACCATGACCATGACCATGACCATGACCATGACCATGACCATGACCATGACCATGACCATGACCATGACCATGACCATGACCATGACCATGACCATGACCATGACCATGACCATGACCATGACCATGACCATGACCATGACCATGACCATGACCATGACCATGACCATGACCATGACCATGACCATGACCATGACCATGACCATGACCATGACCATGACCATGACCATGACCATGACCATGACCATGACCATGACCATGACCATGACCATGACCATGACCATGACCATGACCATGACCATGACCATGACCATGACCATGACCATGACCATGACCATGACCATGACCATGACCATGACCATGACCATGACCATGACCATGACCATGACCATGACCATGACCATGACCATGACCATGACCATGACCATGACCATGACCATGACCATGACCATGACCATGACCATGACCATGACCATGACCATGACCATGACCATGACCATGACCATGACCATGACCATGACCATGACCATGACCATGACCATGACCATGACCATGACCATGACCATGACCATGACCATGACCATGACCATGACCATGACCATGACCATGACCATGACCATGACCATGACCATGACCATGACCATGACCATGACCATGACCATGACCATGACCATGACCATGACCATGACCATGACCATGACCATGACCATGACCATGACCATGACCATGACCATGACCATGACCATGACCATGACCATGACCATGACCATGACCATGACCATGACCATGACCATGACCATGACCATGACCATGACCATGACCATGACCATGACCATGACCATGACCATGACCATGACCATGACCATGACCATGACCATGACCATGACCATGACCATGACCATGACCATGACCATGACCATGACCATGACCATGACCATGACCATGACCATGACCATGACCATGACCATGACCATGACCATGACCATGACCATGACCATGACCATGACCATGACCATGACCATGACCATGACCATGACCATGACCATGACCATGACCATGACCATGACCATGACCATGACCATGACCATGACCATGACCATGACCATGACCATGACCATGACCATGACCATGACCATGACCATGACCATGACCATGACCATGACCATGACCATGACCATGACCATGACCATGACCATGACCATGACCATGACCATGACCATGACCATGACCATGACCATGACCATGACCATGACCATGACCATGACCATGACCATGACCATGACCATGACCATGACCATGACCATGACCATGACCATGACCATGACCATGACCATGACCATGACCATGACCATGACCATGACCATGACCATGACCATGACCATGACCATGACCATGACCATGACCATGACCATGACCATGACCATGACCATGACCATGACCATGACCATGACCATGACCATGACCATGACCATGACCATGACCATGACCATGACCATGACCATGACCATGACCATGACCATGACCATGACCATGACCATGACCATGACCATGACCATGACCATGACCATGACCATGACCATGACCATGACCATGACCATGACCATGACCATGACCATGACCATGACCATGACCATGACCATGACCATGACCATGACCATGACCATGACCATGACCATGACCATGACCATGACCATGACCATGACCATGACCATGACCATGACCATGACCATGACCATGACCATGACCATGACCATGACCATGACCATGACCATGACCATGACCATGACCATGACCATGACCATGACCATGACCATGACCATGACCATGACCATGACCATGACCATGACCATGACCATGACCATGACCATGACCATGACCATGACCATGACCATGACCATGACCATGACCATGACCATGACCATGACCATGACCATGACCATGACCATGACCATGACCATGACCATGACCATGACCATGACCATGACCATGACCATGACCATGACCATGACCATGACCATGACCATGACCATGACCATGACCATGACCATGACCATGACCATGACCATGACCATGACCATGACCATGACCATGACCATGACCATGACCATGACCATGACCATGACCATGACCATGACCATGACCATGACCATGACCATGACCATGACCATGACCATGACCATGACCATGACCATGACCATGACCATGACCATGACCATGACCATGACCATGACCATGACCATG
>CAKKTC010000363.1:0-25324 GCA_920104205.1 Eupeodes latifasciatus
CGGCTCCCAAAGGGCAATTTTTGAACTCCAATATTTCTCGATCTAGACCACCTAGATGGCTGAAATTTCAGGATTGTGATCTAGGAATCATTCCCTTTCCATTGCTGTGCCTAACTTTGAATAAGACCAATTTTACAACAAGTTATGGGCAAAAATCCAAGTTCAAACTTTAAATGCGAATATCTCGCTTAATATGCGTCCTAGGGGCTTAAAAGTCGGCTCCCCAAGGGCAATTTTTGAACTCCAATATTTCTCGATCTAGACCACCTAGATGGCTGAAATTTCAGGATTGTGATCTAGGAATCATTCCCTTTCCATTGCTGTGCCTAACTTTGAATAAAACCAATTTTACAACAAGTTATGGGCAAAAATCCAAGTTCAAACTTAAAATGCGAATATCTCGCTTAATATGCGTCCTAGGGGCTAAAAAGTCGGCTCCCAAAGGGCAATTTTTGAACTCCAATATTGCTCGATCTAGACCACCTAGATGGCTGAAATTTCAGGATTGTGATCTAGGAATCATTCCCTTTCCATTGCTGTGCCTAACTTTGAATAAGACCAAATTTTACAACAAGTTATGGGCAAAAATCCAAGTTCAAACTTAAAATGCGAATATCTCGCTTAATATGCGTCCTAGGGGCTTAAAAGTCGGCTCCCAAAGGGCAATTTTTGAACTCCAATATTTCTCGATCTAGACCACCTAGATGGCTGAAATTTCAGGATTGTGATCTAGGAATCATTCCCTTTCCATTGCTGTGCCTAACTTTGAATAAGACCAATTTTACAACAAGTTATGGGCAAAAATCCAAGTTCAAACTTTAAATGCGAATATCTCGCTTTATATGCGTCCTAGGGGCTTAAAAGTCGGCTCCCCAAGGGCAATTTTTGAACTCCAATATTTCTCGATCTAGACCACCTAGATGGCTGAAATTTCAGGATTGTGATCTAAGAATCATTCCCTTTCCATTGCTGTGCCTAACTTTGAATAAGACCAATTTTACAACAAGTTATGGGCAAAAATCCAAATTCAAACTTAAAATGCGAATATCTCGCTTAATATGCGTCCTAGGGGCTTAAAAGTCGGCTCCCCAAGGGCAATTTTTGAACTCCAATATTTCTCGATCTAGACCACCTAGATGGCTGAAATTTCAGGATTGTGATCTAGGAATCATTCCCTTTCCATTGCTGTGCCTAACTTTGAATAAGACCCATTTTACAACAAGTTATGGGCAAAAATCCAAGTTCAAACTTAAAATGCGAATATCTCGCTTAATATGCGTCCTAGGGGCTTAAAAGTCGGCTCCCAAAGGGCAATTTTTGAACTCCAATATTTCTCTATCTAGACCACCTAGATGGCTGAAATTTCAGGATTGCGATCTAGGAATCATTCCCTTTCCATTGCTGTACCTAACTTTGAATAAGACCAATTTTACAACAAGTTATGGGCAAAAATCCAAGTTCAAACTTTAAATGCGAATATCTCGCTTAATATGCGTCCTAGGGGCTTAAAAGTCGGCTCCCCAAGGGCAATTTTTGAACTCCAATATTTCTCGATCTAGACCACCTAGATGGCTGAAATTTCAGGATTGTGATCTAGGAGTCATTCCCTTTCCATTGCTGTGCCTATCTTTGAATAAGACCAATTTTACAACAAGTTATGGGCAAAAATCCAAGTTCAAACTTTAAATGCGAATATCTCGCTTAATATGCGTCCTAGGGGCTTAAAAGTCGGCTCCCCAAGGGCAATTTTTGAACTCCAATATTTCTCGATCTAGACCACCTAGATGGCTGAAATTTCAGGATTGTGATCTAGGAATCATTCCCTTTCCATTGCTGTGCCTATCTTTGAATAAGACCAATTTTACAACAAGTTATGGGCAAAAATCCAAGTTCAAACTTAAAATGCGAATATCTCGCTTAATATGCGTCCTAGGGGCTTAAAAGTCGGCTCCCCAAGGGCAATTTTTGAACTCCAATATTTCTCGATCTAGACCACCTAGATGGCTTAAATTTCAGGATTGTGATCTAGGAATCATTCCCTTTCCATTGCTGTGCCTATCTTTGAATAAGACCAATTTTACAACAAGTTATGGGCAAAAATCCAAGTTCAAACTTAAAATGCGAATATCTCGCTTAATATGCGTCCTAGGGGCTTAAAAGTCGGCTCCCAAAGGGCAATTTTTGAACTCCAATATTTCTCGATCTAGACCACCTAGATGGCTGAAATTTCAGGATTGTGATCTAGGAATCATTCCCTATCCATTGCTGTGCCTAACTTTGAATAAGACCAATTTTACAACAAGTTATGGGCAAAAATCCAAGTTCAAACTTAAAATGCGAATATCTCGCTTAATATGCGTCCTAGGGGCTTAAAAGTCGGCTCCCCAAGGGCAATTTTTGAACTCCAATATTTCTCGATCTAGACCACCTAGATGGCTGAAATTTCAGGATTGTGATCTAGGAATCATTCCCTTTCCATTGCTGTGCCTAACTTTGAATAAGACCAATTTTACAACAAGTTATGGGCAAAAATCCAAGTTCAAACTTAAAATGCTAATATCTCGCTTAATATGCGTCCTAGGGGCTTAAAAGTCGGCTCCCAAAGGGCAATTTTTGAACTCCAATATTTCTCGATCTAGACCACCTAGATGGCTGAAATTTCAGGATTGTGATCTAGGAATCATTCCCTTTCCATTGCTGTGCCTATCTTTGAATAAGACCAATTTTACAACAAGTTATGGGCAAAAATCCAAGTTCAAACTTAAAATGCGAATATCTCGCTTAATATGCGTCCTAGGGGCTTAAAAGTCGGCTCCCAAAGGGCAATTTTTGAACTCCAATATTTCTCGATCTAGACCACCTAGATGGCTGAAATTTCAGGATTGTGATCTAGGAATCATTCCCTATCCATTGCTGTGCCTAACTTTGAATAAGACCAATTTTACAACAAGTTATGTGCAAAAATCCAAGTTCAAACTTTAAATGCGAATATCTCGCTTAATATGCGTCCTAGGGGCTTAAAAGTCGGCTCCCAAAGGGCAATTTTTGAACTCCAATATTTCTCGATCTAGACCACCTAGATGGCTGAAATTTCAGGATTGTGATCTAGGAATCATTCCCTTTCCATTGCTGTGCCTATCTTTGAATAAGACCAATTTTACAACAAGTTATGGGCAAAAATCCAAGTTCAAACTTAAAATGCGAATATCTCGCTTAATATGCGTCCTAGGGGCTTAAAAGTCGGCTCCCAAAGGGCAATTTTTGAACTCCAATATTTCTCGATCTAGACCACCTAGATGGCTGAAATTTCAGGATTGTGATCTAGGAATCATTCCCTTTCCATTGCTGTGCCTAACTTTGAATAAAACCAATTTTACAACAAGTTATGGGCAAAAATCCAAGTTCAAACTTAAAATGCGAATATCTCGCCTAATATGCGTCCTAGGGGCTTAAAAGTCGGCTCCCAAAGGGCAATTTTTGAACTCCAATATTTCTCGATCTAGACCACCTAGATGGCTGAAATTTCAGGATTGTGATCTAGGAATCATTCCCTTTCCATTGCTGTGCCTATCTTTGAATAAGACCAATTTTACAACAAGTTATGGGCAAAAATCCAAGTTCAAACTTAAAATGCGAATATCTCGCTTAATATGCGTCCTAGGGGCTTAAAAGTCGGCTCCCAAAGGGCAATTTTTGAACTCCAATATTTCTCGATCTAGACCACCTAGATGGCTGAAATTTCAGGATTGTGATCTAGGAATCATTCCCTTTCCATTGCTGTGCCTAACTTTGAATAAAACCAATTTTACAACAAGTTATGGGCAAAAATCCAAGTTCAAACTTAAAATGCGAATATCTCGCCTAATATGCGTCCTAGGGGCTTAAAAGTCGGCTCCCAAAGGGCAATTTTTGAACTCCAATATTTCTCGATCTAGACCACCTAGATGGCTGAAATTTCAGGATTGTGATCTAGGAATCATTCCCTTTCCATTGCTGTGCCTAACTTTGAATAAAACCAATTTTACAACAAGTTATGGGCAAAAATCCAAGTTCAAACTTAAAATGCGAATATCTCGCTTAATATGCGTCCTAGGGGCTTAAAAGTCGGCTCCCAAAGGGCAATTTTTGAACTCCAATATTTCTCGATCTAGACCACCTAGATGGCTGAAATTTCAGGATTGTGATCTAGGAATCATTCCCTTTCCATTGCTGTGCCTAACTTTGAATAAGACCAATTTTACAACAAGTTATGGGCAAAAATCCAAGTTCAAACTTAAAAATGCGAATATCTCGCTTAATATGCGTCCTAGGGGCTTAAAAGTCGGCTCCCAAAGGGCAATTTTTGAACTCCAATATTTCTCGATCTAGACCACCTAGATGGCTGAAATTTCAGGATTGTGATCTAGGAATCATTCCCTTTCCATTGCTGTGCCTATCTTTGAATAAGACCAATTTTACAACAAGTTATGGGCAAAAATCCAAGTTCAAACTTAAATGCGAATATCTCGCTTAATATGCGTCCTAGGGGCTTAAAAGTCGGCTCCCCAAGGGCAATTTTTGAACTCCAATATTTCTCGATCTAGACCACCTAGATGGCTGAAATTTCAGGATTGTGATCTAGGAATCATTCCCTTTCCATTGCTGTGCCTATCTTTAAATAAGACCAATTTTACAACAAGTTATGGGCAAAAATCCAAGTTCAAACTTAAAATGCGAATATCTCGCTTAATATGCGTCCTAGGGGCTTAAAAGTCGGCTCCCAAAGGGCAATTTTTGAACTCCAATATTTCTCGATCTAGACCACCTAGATGGCTGAAATTTCAGGATTGTGATCTAGGAATCATTCCCTTTCCATTGCTGTGCCTATCTTTGAATAAGACCAATTTTACAACAAGTTATGGGCAAAAATCCAAGTTCAAACTTAAAATGCGAATATCTCGCTTAATATGCGTCCTAGGGGCTTAAAAGTCGGCTCCCAAAGGGAAATTTTTGAACTCCAATATTTCTCGATCTAGACCACCTAGATGGCTGAAATTTCAGGATTGTGATCTAGGAATCATTCCCTATCCATTGGTGTGCCTAACTTTGAATAAGACCAATTTTAAAACAAGTTATGGGCAAAAATCCAAGTTCAAACTTTAAATGCGAATATCTCGCTTAATATGCGTCCTAGGGGCTTAAAAGTCGGCTCCCAAAGGGCAATTTTTGAACTCCAATATTTCTCGATCTAGACCACCTAGATGGCTGAAATTTCAGGATTGTGATCTAGGAATCATTCCCTTTCCATTGCTGTGCCTAACTTTGAATAAGACCAATTTTACAACAAGTTATGGGCAAAAATCCAAGTTCAAACTTAAATGCGAATATCTCGCTTAATATGCGTCCTAGGGGCTTAAAAGTCGGCTCCCAAAGGGCAATTTTTGAACTCCAATATTTCTCGATCTAGACCACCTAGATGGCTGAAATTTCAGGATTGTGATCTAGGAATCATTCCCTTTCCATTGCTGTGCCTAACTTTGAATAAAACCAATTTTACAACAAGTTATGGGCAAAAATCCAAGTTCAAACTTAAAATGCGAATATCTCGCCTAATATGCGTCCTAGGGGCTTAAAAGTCGGCTCCCAAAGGGCAATTTTTGAACTCCAATATTTCTCGATCTAGACCACCTAGATGGCTGAAATTTCAGGATTGTGATCTAGGAATCATTCCCTTTCCATTGCTGTGCCTAACTTTGAATAAAACCAATTTTACAACAAGTTATGGGCAAAAATCCAAGTTCAAACTTAAAATGCGAATATCTCGCCTAATATGCGTCCTAGGGCTTAAAAGTCGGCTCCCAAAGGGCAATTTTTGAACTCCAATATTTCTCGATCTAGACCACCTAGATGGCTGAAATTTCAGGATTGTGATCTAGGAATCATTCCCTTTCCATTGCTGTGCCTATCTTTGAATAAGACCAATTTTACAACAAGTTATGGGCAAAAATCCAAGTTCAAACTTAAAATGCGAATATCTCGCTTAATATGCGTCCTAGGGGCTTAAAAGTCGGCTCCCAAAGGGCAATTTTTGAACTCCAATATTTCTCGATCTAGACCACCTAGTTGGCTGAAATTTCAGGATTCTGATCTAGGAATCATTCCCTTTCCATTGCTGTGCCTAACTTTGAATAAGACCAATTTTACAACAAGTTATGGGCAAAAATCCAAGTTCAAACTTAAAATGCGAATATCTCGCTTAATATGCGTCCTAGGGGCTTAAAAGTCGGCTCCCAAAGGGCAATTTTTGAACTCCAATATTTCTCGATCTAGACCACCTAGATGGCTGAAATTTCAGGATTGTGATCTAGGAATCATTCCCTTTCCATTGCTGTGCCTATCTTTGAATAAGACCAATTTTACAACAAGTTATGGGCAAAAATCCAAGTTCAAACTTAAAATGCGAATATCTCGCTTAATATGCGTCCTAGGGGCTTAAAAGTCGGCTCCCAAAGGGCAATTTTTGAACTCCAATATTTCTCGATCTAGACCACCTAGATGGCTGAAATTTCAGGATTGTGATCTAGGAATCATTCCCTTTCCATTGCTGTGCCTAACTTTGAATAAAACCAATTTTACAACAAGTTATGGGCAAAAATCCAAGTTCAAACTTAAAATGCGAATATCTCGCCTAATATGCGTCCTAGGGGCTTAAAAGTCGGCTCCCCAAGGGCAATTTTTGAACTCCAATATTTCTCGATCTAGACCACCTAGATGGCTGAAATTTCAGGATTGTGATCTAGGAATCATTCCCTTTCCATTGCTGTGCCTAACTTTGAATAAAACCAATTTTACAACAAGTTATGGGCAAAAATCCAAGTTCAAACTTAAAATGCGAATATCTCGCTTAATATGCGTCCTAGGGGCTTAAAAGTCGGCTCCCAAAGGGCAATTTTTGAACTCCAATATTTCTCGATCTAGACCACCTAGATGGCTGAAATTTCAGGATTGTGATCTAGGAATCATTCCCTTTCCATTGCTGTGCCTAACTTTGAATAAGACCAATTTTACAACAAGTTATGGGCAAAAATCCAAGTTCAAACTTTAAATGCGAATATCTCGCTTAATATGCGTCCTAAGGGGCTTAAAAGTCGGCTCCCAAAGGGCAATTTTTGAACTCCAATATTTCTCGATCTAGACCACCTAGTTGGCTGAAATTTCAGGATTGTGATCTAGGAATCATTCCCTTTCCATTGCTGTGCCTAACTTTGAATAAGACCAATTTTACAACAAGTTATGGGCAAAAATCCAAGTTCAAACTTTAAATGCGAATATCTCGCTTAATATGCGTCCTAGGGGCTTAAAAGTCGGCTCCCGAAGGGCAATTTTTGAACTCCAATATTTCTCGATCTAGACCACCTAGATGGCTGAAATTTCAGGATTGTGATCTAGGAATCATTCCCTTTCCATTGCTGTGCCTAACTTTGAATAAGACCAATTTTACAACAAGTTATGGGCAAAAATCCAAGTTCAAACTTAAAATGCGAATATCTCGCTTAATATGCGTCCTAGGGGCTTAAAAGTCGGCTCCCAAAGGGCAATTTTTGAACTCCAATATTTCTCGATCTAGACCACCTAGATGGCTGAAATTTCAGGATTGTGATCTAGGAATCATTCCCTTTCCATTGCTGTGCCTATCTTTGAATACGACCAATTTTACAACAAGTTATGGGCAAAAATCCAAGTTCAAACTTAAAATGCGAATATCTCGCTTAATATGCGTCCTAGGGGCTTAAAAGTCGGCTCCCAAAGGGAAATTTTTGAACTCCAATATTTCTCGATCTAGACCACCTAGATGGCTGAAATTTCAGGATTGTGATCTAGGAATCATTCCCTATCCATTGGTGTGCCTAACTTTGAATAAGACCAATTTTACAACAAGTTATGGGCAAAAATCCAAGTTCAAACTTTAAATGCGAATATCTCGCTTAATATGCGTCCTAGGGGCTTAAAAGTCGGCTCCCAAAGGGCAATTTTTGAACTCCAATATTTCTCGATCTAGACCACCTAGATGGCTGAAATTTCAGGATTGTGATCTAGGAATCATTCCCTTTCCATTGCTGTGCCTATCTTTGAATAAGACCAATTTTACAACAAGTTATGGGCAAAAATCCAAGTTCAAACTTAAAATGCGAATATCTCGCTTAATATGCGTCCTAGGGGCTTAAAAGTCGGCTCCCAAAGGGCAATTTTTGAACTCCAATATTTCTCGATCTAGACCACCTAGATGGCTGAAATTTCAGGATTGTGATCTAGGAATCATTCCCTTTCCATTGCTGTGCCTAACTTTGAATAAAACCAATTTTACAACAAGTTATGGGCAAAAATCCAAGTTCAAACTTAAAATGCGAATATCTCGCTTAATATGCGTCCTAGGGGCTTAAAAGTCGGCTCCCAAATTGCAATTTTTGAACTCCAATATTTCTCGATCTAGACCACCTAGATGGCTGAAATTTCAGGATTGTGATCTAGGAATCATTCCCTTTCCATTGCTGTGCCTAACTTTGAATAAAACCAATTTTACAACAAGTTATGGGCAAAAATCCAAGTTCAAACTTAAAATGCGAATATCTCGCCTAATATGCGTCCTAGGGGCTTAAAAGTCGGCTCCCAAAGGGCAATTTTTGAACTCCAATATTTCTCGATCTAGACCACCTAGATGGCTGAAATTTCAGGATTGTGATCTAGGAATCATTCCCTTTCCATTGCTGTGCCTATCTTTGAATAAGACCAATTTTACAACAAGTTATGGGCAAAAATCCAAGTTCAAACTTAAAATGCGAATATCTCGCTTAATATGCGTCCTAGGGGCTTAAAAGTCGGCTCCCAAAGGGCAATTTTTGAACTCCAATATTTCTCGATCTAGACCACCTAGTTGGCTGAAATTTCAGGATTCTGATCTAGGAATCATTCCCTTTCCATTGCTGTGCCTAACTTTGAATAAGACCAATTTTACAACAAGTTATGGGCAAAAATCCAAGTTCAAACTTAAAATGCGAATATCTCGCTTAATATGCGTCCTAGGGGCTTAAAAGTCGGCTCCCAAAGGGCAATTTTTGAACTCCAATATTTCTCGATCTAGACCACCTAGATGGCTGAAATTTCAGGATTGTGATCTAGGAATCATTCCCTTTCCATTGCTGTGCCTATCTTTGAATAAGACCAATTTTACAACAAGTTATGGGCAAAAATCCAAGTTCAACTTAAAATGCGAATATCTCGCTTAATATGCGTCCTAGGGGCTTAAAAGTCGGCTCCCAAAGGGCAATTTTTGAACTCCAATATTTCTCGATCTAGACCACCTAGATGGCTGAAATTTCAGGATTGTGATCTAGGAATCATTCCCTATCCATTGCTGTGCCTAACTTTGAATAAGACCAATTTTACAACAAGTTATGGGCAAAAATCCAAGTTCAAACTTTAAATGCGAATATCTCGCTTAATATGCGTCCTAGGGGCTTAAAAGTCGGCTCCCAAAGGGCAATTTTTGAACTCCAATATTTCTCGATCTAGACCACCTAGATGGCTGAAATTTCAGGATTGTGATCTAGGAATCATTCCCTTTCCATTGCTGTGCCTATCTTTGAATAAGACCAATTTTACAACAAGTTATGGGCAAAAATCCAAGTTCAAACTAAAATGCGAATATCTCGCTTAATATGCGTCCTAGGGGCTTAAAAGTCGGCTCCCAAAGGGCAATTTTTGAACTCCAATATTTCTCGATCTAGACCACCTAGATGGCTGAAATTTCAGGATTGTGATCTAGGAATCATTCCCTTTCCATTGCTGTGCCTAACTTTGAATAAGACCAATTTTACAACAAGTTATGGGCAAAAATCCAAGTTCAAACTTTAAATGCGAATATCTCGCTTAATATGCGTCCTAGGGGCTTAAAAGTCGGCTCCCAAAGGGCAATTTTTGAACTCCAATATTTCTCGATCTAGACCACCTAGTTGGCTGAAATTTCAGGATTGTGATCTAGGAATCATTCCCTTTCCATTGCTGTGCCTAACTTTGAATAAGACCAATTTTACAACAAGTTATGGGCAAAAATCCAAGTTCAAACTTAAATGCGAATATCTCGCTTAATATGCGTCCTAGGGGCTTAAAAGTCGGCTCCCGAAGGGCAATTTTTGAACTCCAATATTTCTCGATCTAGACCACCTAGATGGCTGAAATTTCAGGATTGTGATCTAGGAATCATTCCCTTTCCATTGCTGTGCCTAACTTTGAATAAGACCAATTTTACAACAAGTTATGGGCAAAAATCCAAGTTCAAACTTAAAATGCGAATATCTCGCTTAATATGCGTCCTAGGGGCTTAAAAGTCGGCTCCCAAAGGGCAATTTTTGAACTCCAATATTTCTCGATCTAGACCACCTAGATGGCTGAAATTTCAGGATTGTGATCTAGGAATCATTCCCTTTCCATTGCTGTGCCTATCTTTGAATACGACCAATTTTACAACAAGTTATGGGCAAAAATCCAAGTTCAAACTTAAAATGCGAATATCTCGCTTAATATGCGTCCTAGGGGCTTAAAAGTCGGCTCCCAAAGGGAAATTTTTGAACTCCAATATTTCTCGATCTAGACCACCTAGATGGCTGAAATTTCAGGATTGTGATCTAGGAATCATTCCCTATCCATTGTGTGCCTAACTTTGAATAAGACCAATTTTACAACAAGTTATGGGCAAAAATCCAAGTTCAAACTTTAAATGCGAATATCTCGCTTAATATGCGTCCTAGGGGCTTAAAAGTCGGCTCCCAAAGGGCAATTTTTGAACTCCAATATTTCTCGATCTAGACCACCTAGATGGCTGAAATTTCAGGATTGTGATCTAGGAATCATTCCCTTTCCATTGCTGTGCCTATCTTTGAATAAGACCAATTTTACAACAAGTTATGGGCAAAAATCCAAGTTCAACTTAAAATGCGAATATCTCGCTTAATATGCGTCCTAGGGGCTTAAAAGTCGGCTCCCAAAGGGCAATTTTTGAACTCCAATATTTCTCGATCTAGACCACCTAGATGGCTGAAATTTCAGGATTGTGATCTAGGAATCATTCCCTTTCCATTGCTGTGCCTATGTTTGAATAAAACCAATTTTACAACAAGTTATGGGCAAAAATCCAAGTTCAAACTTAAAATGCGAATATCTCGCCTAATATACGTCCTAGGGGCTTAAAAGTCGGCTCCCAAAGGGCAATTTTTGAACTCCAATATTTCTCGATCTAGACCACCTAGATGGCTGAAATTTCAGGATTGTGATCTAGGAATCATTCCCTTTCCATTGCTGTGCCTAACTTTGAATAAAACCAATTTTACAACAAGTTATGGGCAAAAATCCAAGTTCAAACTTAAAATGCGAATATCTCGCCTAATATGCGTCCTAGGGGCTTAAAAGTCGGCTCCCAAAGGGCAATTTTTGAACTCCAATATTTCTCGATCTAGACCACCTAGATGGCTGAAATTTCAGGATTGTGATCTAGGAATCATTCCCTTTCCATTGCTGTGCCTATCTTTGAATAAGACCAATTTTACAACAAGTTATGGGCAAAAATCCAAGTTCAAACTTAAAATGCGAATATCTCGCTTAATATGCGTCCTAGGGGCTTAAAAGTCGGCTCCCAAAGGGCAATTTTTGAACTCCAATATTTCTCGATCTAGACCACCTAGATGGCTGAAATTTCAGGATTCTGATCTAGGAATCATTCCCTTTCCATTGCTGTGCCTAACTTTGAATAAGACCAATTTTACAACAAGTTATGGGCAAAAATCCAAGTTCAAACTTAAAATGCGAATATCTCGCTTAATATGCGTCCTAGGGGGCTTAAAAGTCGGCTCCCAAAGGGCAATTTTTGAACTCCAATATTTCTCGATCTAGACCACCTAGATGGCTGAAATTTCAGGATTGTGATCTAGGAATCATTCCCTTTCCATTGCTGTGCCTATCTTTGAATAAGACCAATTTTACAACAAGTTATGGGCAAAAATCCAAGTTCAAACTTAAAATGCGAATATCTCGCTTAATATGCGTCCTAGGGGCTTAAAAGTCGGCTCCCAAAGGGCAATTTTTGAACTCCAATATTTCTCGATCTAG
This sequence comes from Eupeodes latifasciatus, assembly GCA_920104205.1. Classification (NCBI taxonomy): domain Eukaryota; kingdom Metazoa; phylum Arthropoda; class Insecta; order Diptera; family Syrphidae; genus Eupeodes; species Eupeodes latifasciatus. The sequence goes on from CAKKTC010000363.1 coordinate 12,139, forward strand.
ACCACCTAGATGGCTGAAATTTCAGGATTGTGATCTAGGAATCATTCCCTATCCATTGCTGTGCCTAACTTTGAATAAGACCAATTTTACAACAAGTTATGGGCAAAAATCCAAGTTCAAACTTTAAATGCGAATATCTCGCTTAATATGCGTCCTAGGGGCTTAAAAGTCGGCTCCCAAAGGGCAATTTTTGAACTCCAATATTTCTCGATCTAGACCACCTAGATGGCTGAAATTTCAGGATTGTGATCTAGGAATCATTCCCTTTCCATTGCTGTGCCTATCTTTGAATAAGACCAATTTTACAACAAGTTATGGGCAAAAATCCAAGTTCAAACTAAAATGCGAATATCTCGCTTAATATGCGTCCTAGGGGCTTAAAAGTCGGCTCCCAAAGGGCAATTTTTGAACTCCAATATTTCTCGATCTAGACCACCTAGATGGCTGAAATTTCAGGATTGTGATCTAGGAATCATTCCCTTTCCATTGCTGTGCCTAACTTTGAATAAGACCAATTTTACAACAAGTTATGGGCAAAAATCCAAGTTCAAACTTAAAATGCGAATATCTCGCTTAATATGCGTCCTAGGGGCTTAAAAGTCGGCTCCCAAAGGGCAATTTTTGAACTCCAATATTTCTCGATCTAGACCACCTAGATGGCTGAAATTTCAGGATTGTGATCTAGGAATCATTCCCTTTCCATTGCTGTGCCTAACTTTGAATAAGACCAATTTTACAACAAGTTATGGGCAAAAATCCAAGTTCAAACTTAAAATGCGAATATCTCGCTTAATATGCGTCCTAGGGGCTTAAAAGTCGGCTCCCCAAGGGCAATTTTTGAACTCCAATATTTCTCGATCTAGACCACCTAGATGGCTGAAATTTCAGGATTGTGATCTAGGAATCATTCCCTTTCCATTGCTGTGCCTAACTTTGAATAAGACCAATTTTACAACAAGTTATGGGCAAAAATCCAAGTTCAAACTTTAAATGCGAATATCTCGCTTAATATGCGTCCTAGGGGCTTAAAAGTCGGCTCCCAAAGGGCAATTTTTGAACTCCAATATTTCTCGATCTAGACCACCTAGATGGCTGAAATTTCAGGATTGTGATCTAGGAATCATTCCCTTTCCATTGCTGTGCCTAACTTTGAATAAAACCAATTTTACAACAAGTTATGGGCAAAAATCCAAGTTCAAACTTAAAATGCGAATATCTCGCTTAATATGCGTCCTAGGGGCTTAAAAGTCGGCTCCCAAAGGGCAATTTTTGAACTCCAATATTTCTCGATCTAGACCACCTAGATGGCTGAAATTTCAGGATTGTGATCTAGGAATCATTCCCTTTCCATTGCTGTGCCTAACTTTGAATAAGACCAATTTTACAACAAGTTATGGGCAAAAATCCAAGTTCAAACTTAAAATGCGAATATCTGGCTTAATATGCGTCCTAGGGGCTTAAAAGTCGGCTCCCAAAGGGCAATTTTAGAACTCCAATATTTCTCGATCTAGACCACCTAGATGGCTGAAATTTCAGGATTGTGATCTAGGAATCATTCCCTTTCCATTGCTGTGCCTAACTTTGAATAAGACCAATTTTACAACAAGTTATGGGCAAAAATCCAAGTTCAAACTTTAAATGCGAATATCTCGCTTAATATGCGTCCTAGGGGCTTAAAAGTCGACTCCCCAAGGGCAATTTTTGAACTCCAATATTTCTCGATCTAGACCACCTAGATGGCTGAAATTTCAGGATTGTGATCTAGGAATCATTCCCTTTCATTGCTGTGCCTAACTTTGAATAAGACCAATTTTACAACAAGTTATGGGCAAAAATCCAAGTTCAAACTTTAAATGCGAATATCTCGCTTAATATGCGTCTAGGGGCTTAAAAGTCGGCTCCCCAAGGGCAATTTTTGAACTCCAATATTTCTCGATCTAGACCACCTAGATGGCTGAAATTTCAGGATTGTGATCTAGGAATCATTCCCTTTCCATTGCTGTGCCTAACTTTGAATAAGACCAATTTTACAACAAGTTATGGGCAAAAATCCAAGTTCAAACTTTAAATGCGAATATCTCGCTTAATATGCGTCCTAGGGGCTTAAAAGTCGGCTCCCCAAGGGCAATTTTTGAACTCCAATATTTCTCGATCTAGACCACCTAGATGGCTGAAATTTCAGGATTGTGATCTAGGAATCATTCCCTTTCCATTGCTGTGCCTAACTTTGAATAAGACCAATTTTACAACAAGTTATGGGCAAAAATCCAAGTTCAAACTTTAAATGCGAATATCTCGCTTAATATGCGTCCTAGGGGCTTAAAAGTCGGCTCCCCAAGGGCAATTTTTGAACTCCAATATTTCTCGATCTAGACCACCTAGATGGCTGAAATTTCAGGATTGTGATCTAGGAATCATTCCCTTTCCATTGCTGTGCCTAACTTTGAATAAAACCAATTTACAACAAGTTATGGGCAAAAATCCAAGTTCAAACTTAAAATGCGAATATCTCGCTTAATATGCGTCCTAGGGGCTTAAAAGTCGGCTCCCAAAGGGCAATTTTTGAACTCCAATATTCTCGATCTAGATCACCTAGATAGCTGAAATTTCAGGATTGTGATCTAGGAATCATTCCCTTTCCATTGCTGTGCCTACCTTTGAATAAGACCAATTTTACAACAAGTTATGGGCAAAAATCCAAGTTCAAACTTTAAATGCGAATATCTCGCTTAATATGCGTCCTAGGGGCTTAAAAGTCGGCTCCCAAAGGGCAATTTTTGAACTCCAATATTTCTCGATCTAGACCACCTAGATGGCTGAAATTTCAGGATTGTGATCTAGGAATCATTCCCTTTCCATTGCTGTGCCTAACTTTGAATAAGACCAATTTTACAACAAGTTATGGGCAAAAATCCAAGTTCAAACTTTAAATGCGAATATCTCGCTTAATATGCGTCCTAGGGGCTTAAAAGTCGGCTCCCCAAGGGCAATTTTTGAACTCCAATATTTCTCGATCTAGACCACCTAGATGGCTGAAATTTCAGGATTGTGATCTAGGAATCATTCCTTTCCATTGCTGTGCCTAACTTTGAATAAAACCAATTTTACAACAAGTTATGGGCAAAAAATCCAAGTTCAAACTTAAAATGCGAATATCTCGCTTAATATGCGTCCTAGGGCTTAAAGTCGGCTCCCAAAGGGCAATTTTTGAACTCCAATATTTCTCGATCTAGACCACCTAGATGGCTGAAATTTCAGGATTGTGATCTAGGAATCATTCCCTTTCCATTGCTGTGCCTATCTTTGAATAAGACCAATTTACAACAAGTTATGGGCAAAAATCCAAGTTCAAACTTTAAATGCGAATATCTCGCTTAATATGCGTCCTAGGGGCTTAAAAGTCGGCTCCCAAAGGGCAATTTTTGAACTCCAATATTTCTCGATCTAGACCACCTAGATGGCTGAAATTTCAGGATTGTGATCTAGGAATCATTCCTATCCATTGCTGTGCCTAACTTTGAATAAGACCAATTTTACAACAAGTTATGAGCAAAAATAAAGTTCAAACTTTAAATGCGAATATCTCGCTTAATATGCGTCCTAGGGGCTTAAAAGTCGGCTCCAAAGGGCAATTTTTGAACTCCAATATTTCTCGATCTAGACCACCTAGATGGCTGAAATTTCAGGATTGTGATCTAGGAATCATTCCCTTTCCATTGCTGTGCCTATCTTTGAATAAGACCAATTAAGACCAATTTTACAACAAGTTATGGGCAAAAATCCAAGTTCAAACTTAAAATGCGAATATCTCGCTTAATATGCGTCCTAGGGGCTTAAAAGTCGGCTCCCAAAGGGCAATTTTTGAACTCCAATATTTCTCGATCTAGACCACCTAGATGGCTGAAATTTCAGGATTGTGATCTAGGAATCATTCCCTTTCCATTGCTGTGCCTAACTTTGAATAAAACCAATTTTACAACAAGTTATGGGCAAAAATCCAAGTTCAAACTTAAAATGCGAATATCTCGCCTAATATGCGTCCTAGAGGCTTAAAAGTCGGCTCCCAAAGGGCAATTTTTGAACTCCAATATTTCTCGATCTAGACCACCTAGATGGCTGAAATTTCAGGATTGTGATCTAGGAATCATTCCCTTTCCATTGCTGTGCCTAACTTTGAATAAAACCAATTTTACAACAAGTTATGGGCAAAAATCCAAGTTCAAACTTAAAATGCGAATATCTCGCTTAATATGCGTCCTAGGGGCTTAAAAGTCGGCTCCCAAAGGGCAATTTTTGAACTCCAATATTTCTCGATCTAGACCACCTAGATGGCTGAAATTTCAGGATTGTGATCTAGGAATCATTCCCTATCCATTGCTGTGCCTAACTTTGAATAAGACCAATTTTACAACAAGTTATGAGCAAAAATCCAAGTTCAAACTTTAAATGCGAATATCTCGCTTAATATGCGTCCTAGGGGCTTAAAAGTCGGCTCCCAAAGGGCAATTTTTGAACTCCAATATTTCTCGATCTAGACCACCTAGATGGCTGAAATTTCAGGATTGTGATCTAGGAATCATTCCCTTTCCATTGCTGTGCCTAACTTTGAATAAGACCAATTTTACAACAAGTTATGGGCAAAAATCCAAGTTCAAACTTTAAATGCGAATATCTCGCTTAATATGCGTCCTAGGGGCTTAAAAGTCGGCTCCAAAAGGGCAATTTTTGAACTCCAATATTTCTCGATCTAGACCACCTAGATGGCTGAAATTTCAGGATTGTGATCTAGGAATCATTCCCTTTCCATTGCTGTGCCTAACTTTGAATAAGACCAATTTTACAACAAGTTATGGGCAAAAATCCAAGTTCAAACTTTAAATGCGAATATCTCGCTTAATATGCGTCCTAGGGGCTTAAAAGTCGGCTCCCAAAGGGCAATTTTTGAACTCCAATATTTCTCGATCTAGACCACCTAGATGGCTGAAATTTCAGGATTGTGATCTAGGAATCATTCCCTTTCCATTGCTGTGCCTAACTTTGAATAAAACCAATTTTACAACAAGTTATGGGCAAAAATCCAAGTTCAAACTTAAAATGCGAATATCTCGCCTAATATGCGTCCTAGGGGCTTAAAAGTCGGCTCCCAAAGGGCAATTTTTGAACTCCAATATTTCTCGATCTAGACCACCTAGATGGCTGAAATTTCAGGATTGTGATCTAGGAATCATTCCCTTTCCATTGCTGTGCCTAACTTTGAATAAGACCAATTTTACAACAAGTTATGGGCAAAAATCCAAGTTCAAACTTAAAATGCGAATATCTCGCTTAATATGCGTCCTAGGGGCTTAAAAGTCGGCTCCCAAAGGGCAATTTTTGAACTCCAATATTTCTCGATCTAGACCACCTAGATGGCTGAAATTTCAGGATTGTGATCTAGGAATCATTCCCTTTCCATTGCTGTGCCTAACTTTGAATAAGACCAATTTTACAACAAGTTATGGGCAAAAATCCAAGTTCAAACTTTAAATGCGAATATCTCGCTTAATATGCGTCCTAGGGGCTTAAAAGTCGACTCCCCAAGGGCAATTTTTGAACTCCAATATTTCTCGATCTAGACCACCTAGATGGCTGAAATTTCAGGATTGTGATCTAGGAATCATTCCCTTTCCATTGCTGTGCCTAACTTTGAATAAGACCAATTTTACAACAAGTTATGGGCAAAAATCCAAGTTCAAACTTTAAATGCGAATATCTCGCTTAATATGCGTCCTAGGGGCTTAAAAGTCGGCTCCCAAAGGGCAATTTTTGAACTCCAATATTTCTCGATCTAGACCACCTAGATGGCTGAAATTTCAGGATTGTGATCTAGGAATCATTCCCTTTCCATTGCTGTGCCTAACTTTGAATAAGACCAATTTTACAACAAGTTATGGGCAAAAATCCAAGTTCAAACTTTAAATGCGAATATCTCGCTTAATATGCGTCCTAGGGGCTTAAAAGTCGGCTCCCCAAGGGCAATTTTTGAACTCCAATATTTCTCGATCTAGACCACCTAGATGGCTGAAATTTCAGGATTGTGATCTAGGAATCATTCCCTTTCCATTGCTGTGCCTAACTTTGAATAAGACCAATTTTACAACAAGTTATGGGCAAAAATCCAAGTTCAAACTTAAAATGCGAATATCTCGCTTAATATGCGTCCTAGGGGCTTAAAAGTCGGCTCCCAAAGGGGAATTTTTGAACTCCAATATTTCTCGATCTAGACCACCTAGATGGCTGAAATTTCAGGATTGTGATCTAGGAATCATTCCCTTTCCATTGCTGTGCCTAACTTTGAATAAGACCAATTTTACAACAAGTTATGGGCAAAAATCCAAGTTCAAACTTAAAATGCGAATATCTCGCTTAATATGCGTCCTAGGGGCTTAAAAGTCGGCTCCCCAAGGGCAATTTTTGAACTCCAATATTTCTCGATCTAGACCACCTAGATGGCTGAAATTTCAGGATTGTGATCTAGGAATCATTCCCTTTCCATTGCTGTGCCTAACTTTGAATAAGACCAATTTTACAACAAGTTATGGGCAAAAATCCAAGTTCAAACTTAAAATGCGAATATCTCGCTTAATATGCGTCCTAGGGGCTTAAAAGTCGGCTCCCAAAGGGCAATTTTTGAACTCCAATATTTCTCGATCTAGACCACCTAGATGGCTGAAATTTCAGGATTGTGATCTAGGAATCATTCCCTTTCCATTGCTGTGCCTAACTTTGAATAAGACCAATTTTACAACAAGTTATGGGCAAAAATCCAAGTTCAAACTTTAAATGCGAATATCTCGCTTAATATGCGTCCTAGGGGCTTAAAAGTCGGCTCCCCAAGGGCAATTTTTGAACTCCAATATTTCTCGATCTAGACCACCTAGATGGCTGAAATTTCAGGATTGTGATCTAGGAATCATTCCCTTTCCATTGCTGTGCCTAACTTTGAATAAGACCAATTTTACAACAAGTTATGGGCAAAAATCCAAGTTCAAACTTAAAATGCGAATATCTCGCTTAATATGCGTCCTAGGGGCTTAAAAGTCGGCTCCCCTAGGGCAATTTTTGAACTCCAATATTTCTCGATCTAGACCACCTAGATGGCTGAAATTTCAGGATTGTGATCTAGGAATCATTCCCTTTCCATTGCTGTGCCTAACTTTGAATAAGACCAATTTTACAACAAGTTATGGGCAAAAATCCAAGTTCAAACTTAAAATGCGAATATCTCGCTTAATATGCGTCCTAGGGGCTTAAAAGTCGGCTCCCAAAGGGCAATTTTTGAACTCCAATATTTCTCTATCTAGACCACCTAGATGGCTGAAATTTCAGGATTGCGATCTAGGAATCATTCCCTTTCCATTGCTGTACCTAACTTTGAATAAGACCAATTTTACAACAAGTTATGGGCAAAAATCCAAGTTCAAACTTTAAATGCGACTATCGCGCTTAATATGCGTCCTAGGGGCTTAAAAGTCGGCTCCCCAAGGGCAATTTTTGAACTCCAATATTTCTCGATCTAGACCACCTAGATGGCTGAAATTTCAGGATTGTGATCTAGGAATCATTCCCTTTCCATTGCTGTGCCTAACTTTGAATAAGACCAATTTTACAACAAGTTATGGGCAAAAATCCAAGTTCAAACTTTAAATGCGAATATCTCGCTTAATATGCGTCCTAGGGGCTTAAAAGTAGGCTCCCCAAGGGCAATTTTTGAACTCCAATATTTCTCGATCTAGACCACATAGATGGCTGAAATTTCAGGATTGTGATCTAGGAATCATTCCCTTTCCATTGCTGTGCCTAACTTTGAATAAGACCAATTTTACAACAAGTTATGGGCAAAAATCCAAGTTCAAACTTTAAATGCAAATATCTCGCTTAATATGCGTCCTAGGGGCTTAAAAGTCGGCTCCCCAAGGGCAATTTTTGAACTCCAATATTTCTCGATCTAGACCACCTAGATGGCTGAAATTTCAGGATTGTGATCTAGGAATCATTCCCTTTCCATTGCTGTGCCTAACTTTGAATAAGACCAATTTTACAACAAGTTATGGGCAAAAATCCAAGTTCAAACTTAAAATGCGAATATCTCGCTTAATATGCGTCCTAGGGGCTTAAAAGTCGGCTCCCCAAGGGCAATTTTTGAACTCCAATATTTCTCGATCTAGACCACCTAGATGGCTGAAATTTCAGGATTGTGATCTAGGAATCATTCCCTTTCCATTGCTGTGCCTAACTTTGAATAAAACCAATTTTACAACAAGTTATGGGCAAAAATCCAAGTTCAAACTTAAAATGCGAATATCTCGCTTAATATGCGTCCTAGGGGCTTAAAAGTCGGCTCCCAAAGGGCAATTTTTGAACTCCAATATTTCTCGATCTAGACCACCTAGATAGCTGAAATTTCAGGATTGTGATCTAGGAATCATTCCCTTTCCATTGCTGTGCCTAACTTTGAATAAGACCAATTTTACAACAAGTTATGGGCAAAAATCCAAGTTCAAACTTTAAATGCGAATATCTCGCTTAATATGCGTCCTAGGGGCTTAAAAGTCGGCTCCCCAAGGGCAATTTTTGAACTCCAATATTTCTCGATCTAGACCACCTAGATGGCTGAAATTTCAGGATTGTGATCTAGGAATCATTCCCTTTCCATTGCTGTGCCTAACTTTGAATAAGACCAATTTTACAACAAGTTATGGGCAAAAATCCAAGTTCAAACTTAAAATGCGAATATCTCGCTTAATATGCGTCCTAGGGGCTTAAAAGTCGGCTCCCCAAGGGCAATTTTTGAACTCCAATATTTCTCGATCTAGACCACCTAGATGGCTGAAATTTCAGGATTGTGATCTAGGAATCATTCCCTTTCCATTGCTGTGCCTAACTTTGAATAATACCAATTTTACAACAAGTTATGGGCAAAAATCCAAGTTCAAACTTAAAATGCGAATATCTCGCTTAATATGCGTCCTAGGGGCTTAAAAGTCGGCTCCCAAAGGGCAATTTTTGAACTCCAATATTTCTCGATCTAGACCACCTAGATGGCTGAAATTTCAGGATTGTGATCTAGGAATCATTCCCTTTCCATTGCTGTGCCTAACTTTGAATAAGACCAATTTTACAACAAGTTATGGGCAAAAATCCAAGTTCAAACTTTAAATGCGAATATCTCGCTTAATATGCGTCCTAGGGGCTTAAAAGTCGGCTCCCCAAGGGCAATTTTTGAACTCCAATATTTCTCGATCTAGACCACCTAGATGGCTGAAATTTCAGGATTGTGATCTAGGAATCATTCCCTTTCCATTGCTGTGCCTAACTTTGAATAAGACCAATTTTACAACAAGTTATGGGCAAAAATCCAAGTTCAAACTTAAAATGCGAATATCTCGCTTAATATGCGTCCTAGGGGCTTAAAAGTCGGCTCCCCAAGGGCAATTTTTGAACTCCAATATTTCTCGATCTAGACCACCTAGATGGCTGAAATTTCAGGATTGTGATCTAGGAATCATTCCCTTTCCATTGATGTGCCTAACTTTGAACAAGACCAATTTTACAACAAGTTATGGGCAAAAATCCAAGTTCAAACTTTAAATGCGAATATCTCGCTTAATATGCGTCCTAGGGGCTTAAAAGTCGGCTCCCCAAGGGCAATTTTTGAACTCCAATATTTCTCGATCTAGACCACATAGATGGCTGAAATTTCAGGATTGTGATCTAGGAATCATTCCCTTTCCATTGCTGTGCCTAACTTTGAATAAGACCAATTTTACAACAAGTTATAGGCAAAAATCCAAGTTCAAACTTTAAATGCGAATATCTCGCTTAATATGCGTCCTAGGGGCTTAAAAGTCGGCTCCCCAAGGGCAATTTTTGAACTCCAATATTTCTCGATCTAGACCACCTAGATGGCTGAAATTTCAGGATTGTGATCTAGGAATCATTCCCTTTCCATTGCTGTGCCTAACTTTGAATAAGACCAATTTTACAACAAGTTATGGGCAAAAATCCAAGTTCAAACTTAAAATGCGAATATCTCACTTAATATGCGTCCTAGGGGCTTAAAAGTCGGCTCCCCAAGGGCAATTTTTGAACTCCAATATTTCTCGATCTAGACCACCTAGATGGCTGAAATTTCAGGATTGTGATCTAGGAATCATTCCCTTTCCATTGCTGTGCCTAACTTTGAATAAAACCAATTTTACAACAAGTTATGGGCAAAAATCCAAGTTCAAACTTAAAATGCGAATATCTCGCTTAATATGCGTCCTAGGGGCTTAAAAGTCGGCTCCCAAAGGGCAATTTTTGAACTCCAATATTTCTCGATCTAGATCACCTAGATAGCTGAAATTTCAGGATTGTGATCTAGGAATCATTCCCTTTCCATTGCTGTGCCTAACTTTGAATAAGACCAATTTTACAACAAGTTATGGGCAAAAATCCAAGTTCAAACTTTAAATGCGAATATCTCGCTTAATATGCGTCCTAGGGGCTTAAAAGTCGGCTCCCAAAGGGCAATTTTTGAACTCCAATATTTCTCGATCTAGACCACCTAGATGGCTGAAATTTCAGGATTGTGATCTAGGAATCATTCCCTTTCCATTGCTGTGCCTAACTTTGAATAAAACCAATTTTACAACAAGTTATGGGCAAAAATCCAAGTTCAAACTTAAAATGCGAATATCTCGCTTAATATGCGTCCTAGGGGCTTAAAAGTCGGCTCCCAAAGGGCAATTTTTGAACTCCAATATTTCTCGATCTAGACCACCTAGATGGCTGAAATTTCAGGATTGTGATCTAGGAATCATTCCCTTTCCATTGCTGTGCCTAACTTTGAATAAGACCAATTTTACAACAAGTTATGGGCAAAAATCCAAGTTCAAACTTTAAATGCGAATATCTCGCTTAATATGCGTCCTAGGGGCTTAAAAGTCGGCTCCCCAAGGGCAATTTTTGAACTCCAATATTTCTCGATCTAGACCACCTAGATGGCTGAAATTTCAGGATTGTGATCTAGGAATCATTCCCTTTCCATTGCTGTGCCTAACTTTGAATAAGACCAATTTTACAACAAGTTATGGGCAAAAATCCAAGTTCAAACTTAAAATGCGAATATCTCGCTTAATATGCGTCCTAGGGGCTTAAAAGTCGGCTCCCAAAGGGGAATTTTTGAACTCCAATATTTCTCGATCTAGACCACCTAGATGGCTGAAATTTCAGGATTGTGATCTAGGAATCATTCCCTTTCCATTGCTGTGCCTAACTTTGAATAAGACCAATTTTACAACAAGTTATGGGCAAAAATCCAAGTTCAAACTTAAAATGCGAATATCTCGCTTAATATGCGTCCTAGGGGCTTAAAAGTCGGCTCCCCAAGGGCAATTTTTGAACTCCAATATTTCTCGATCTAGACCACCTAGATGGCTGAAATTTCAGGATTGTGATCTAGGAATCATTCCCTTTCCATTGCTGTGCCTAACTTTGAATAAGACCAATTTTACAACAAGTTATGGGCAAAAATCCAAGTTCAAACTTAAAATGCGAATATCTCGCTTAATATGCGTCCTAGGGGCTTAAAAGTCGGCTCCCAAAGGGCAATTTTTGAACTCCAATATTTCTCGATCTAGACCACCTAGATGGCTGAAATTTCAGGATTGTGATCTAGGAATCATTCCCTTTCCATTGCTGTGCCTAACTTTGAATAAGACCAATTTTACAACAAGTTATGGGCAAAAATCCAAGTTCAAACTTTAAATGCGAATATCTCGCTTAATATGCGTCCTAGGGGCTTAAAAGTCGGCTCCCCAAGGGCAATTTTTGAACTCCAATATTTCTCGATCTAGACCACCTAGATGGCTGAAATTTCAGGATTGTGATCTAGGAATCATTCCCTTTCCATTGCTGTGCCTAACTTTGAATAAGACCAATTTTACAACAAGTTATGGGCAAAAATCCAAGTTCAAACTTAAAATGCGAATATCTCGCTTAATATGCGTCCTAGGGGCTTAAAAGTCGGCTCCCCAAGGGCAATTTTTGAACTCCAATATTTCTCGATCTAGACCACCTAGATGGCTGAAATTTCAGGATTGTGATCTAGGAATCATTCCCTTTCCATTGCTGTGCCTAACTTTGAATAAGACCAATTTTACAACAAGTTATGGGCAAAAATCCAAGTTCAAACTTAAAATGCGAATATCTCGCTTAATATGCGTCCTAGGGGCTTAAAAGTCGGCTCCCAAAGGGCAATTTTTGAACTCCAATATTTCTCTATCTAGACCACCTAGATGGCTGAAATTTCAGGATTGCGATCTAGGAATCATTCCCTTTCCATTGCTGTACCTAACTTTGAATAAGACCAATTTTACAACAAGTTATGGGCAAAAATCCAAGTTCAAACTTTAAATGCGAATATCGCGCTTAATATGCGTCCTAGGGGCTTAAAAGTCGGCTCCCCAAGGGCAATTTTTGAACTCCAATATTTCTCGATCTAGACCACCTAGATGGCTGAAATTTCAGGATTGTGATCTAGGAATCATTCCCTTTCCATTGCTGTGCCTAACTTTGAATAAGACCAATTTTACAACAAGTTATGGGCAAAAATCCAAGTTCAAACTTTAAATGCGAATATCTCGCTTAATATGCGTCCTAGGGGCTTAAAAGTAGGCTCCCCAAGGGCAATTTTTGAACTCCAATATTTCTCGATCTAGACCACATAGATGGCTGAAATTTCAGGATTGTGATCTAGGAATCATTCCCTTTCCATTGCTGTGCCTAACTTTGAATAAGACCAATTTTACAACAAGTTATGGGCAAAAATCCAAGTTCAAACTTAAAATGCGAATATCTCGCTTAATATGCGTCCTAGGGGCTTAAAAGTCGGCTCCCCAAGGGCAATTTTTGAACTCCAATATTTCTCGATCTAGACCACCTAGATGGCTGAAATTTCAGGATTGTGATCTAGGAATCATTCCCTTTCCATTGCTGTGCCTAACTTTGAATAAAACCAATTTTACAACAAGTTATGGGCAAAAATCCAAGTTCAAACTTAAAATGCGAATATCTCGCTTAATATGCGTCCTAGGGGCTTAAAAGTCGGCTCCCAAAGGGCAATTTTTGAACTCCAATATTTCTCGATCTAGACCACCTAGAT
>CAKKTC010000364.1:7500-25150 GCA_920104205.1 Eupeodes latifasciatus
AATTTAATTTAATTTAATTTAATTTAATTTAATTTAATTTAATTTAATTTAATTTAATACAATTTAATTTAATTTAATTTAATTTAAATTATTTTTATTTAATTTAATTTAATTTAATTTAATTCAATTCAATTCAATTCAATTCAATTCAATTCAATTCAATTCAATTCAATTCAATTCAATTCAATTCAATTCAATTCAATTCAATTCAATTCAATTCAATTCAGTCTAGTCTAGTCTCTCATTACAGACGGTTCTCACTACAGACTAAAAGCTTTTCTTTATAATTCACTTTTCATTGTTTTCATTATGGATATCCAATGTTCCGAATGTAATTTCTCGGCTTCTAAGTGCGATTTAATATTTTGCGGAGTTTGCCAATCCGGTTTCCATTTTAAATGTACAAAATTGACTAATTCCGATCGTGCTACGCTTGATTCTAATGAAAATATTTTCTGGAAGTGCGGTTTATGCATTAACTTTTCTTCTATAAGCTGCATTCAAATTGTCAAAGATTTTTATCGCATTTTTATTGAGCGCAAATCTGATATTGATAACATTGTGAAACCAATACGCATGACACGCTCCCAAATTAAGTCAGTGCCTACGGTTCAAAACAAAAACAACAAACAACTCTTAAAAGAAAAAAACATTTCTTCCTCGCCTCGTTTTGTTTACTCGCCGCTATCAAAATCTTCTCTATCTCCGTCACTTGCATCGAAGTATGGTTCCAACAACAAAACCCTAATAAAAAAACCGGTTTCATGTAAGAAAAGTTCAAAGGCAGCAAGTAATTCAAACTCTTCTACAAGTAATGATCATGCTAAACCATCTACATCAAAACATACGATGGCTTCGTCCGTTGCTGCTGGCCCAACATCACTATCCGATGGCTCCGATGAGACTAATGTGAATGTTGCTGTTGTTGATGCTAATGCCGCTGCAGCTACCAACGTTGCTGGCTCTGTTGCTGTGATTCTGGATGGTTGTGTTGATGCTGCTGGAGGTGTGGAGGAGAAAAGTAATTCAAACTCGTCTACGACTACGAGTAATGATTTTGCTAAAACATCTACATCAGAACATGAGGTGGCTCCGTCCGTTGTAGCTTGCCCAACAATACTATTCGATGGCTCTGATGAAACTAATGTTGCTGCTGTTGATGTTGTTGGTGCTAATGCTGCGATTCTGGATGGTCGTGTTGATGCTGCTGAAAGTATGGAGGAAGTTGATATGGAAGATGATGTAGGGGTTGCCAATGTTGCCTTTAAGGAGGTTGAAAAAGGTACTTTCACCAAAAATTTAAAGCAAACAAAAAATGTAAATGATCATCGTTCCAAAAAAACATTGTTTGGTACTGCTGCTGTTAGTGATGGTGAATTTACACTGCAATCTGTTCCCCGGCTTCGTTTTCTACATCTTTCTCGGTTGGAGATCAAAGTTACTGAGGAAAATGTTAAAGATTATGCTGCATTTAAGCTAAATATTCCAAAGAGCTCTTTGCGTTGTACGAAGCTTATTAAAAAAGATACTGATTCTAGTTCACTTCGTTATGTCAATTTTAAGTTGGGTATTCCTGCTAATATCTTCGATTCGGCCTTAGACCCAAAAATTTGGCCCGTGCATGTACAAATCAAAAAATTTGTAAATTTTCCCAAGAAAGAGGACAATTCCAAGGTGAAATAAGTTGTAGCTCTGCAATCCCAGCAAATATCGACATACCTCAAGTAAACTACAGTAAATCACCATCTGCGTCTAAACTGAGAGTTTATTTCCAAAATGCTGGAGGTATAAGAACTAAATCTCATCAATTATTTACTTCATCATCACTTCATGAGTTTGACGTCATCGTTATTGTGGAGACTTGGCTGAATCCACATTTTTTCTCAAATGAATTCTTTGATAATTATTATCAAGTATACCGGAAAGACCGACCTACCTCAACAGGAATGGACCGAGGTGGAGGTGTGTTGATAGCTGTAAATTCGAAGTTCAACAGTAAGTAATGTAAATTGTTAAATGATTCTGATGATATCGAGCAAATCTGTGTGTGTGTCAGCTCTAAAGGTCATAGTTCTAAGTATTTTTATTTTATCGCAAGCTATATAAGACCACGTAGTACAATAGATTTATATTCTGTTCATATTATTAATATAAATTCTTTAATTAGTGAATTGACAACTGATCAGTATCCTTGCGTACTAGGCGATTTCAATCTTGGTGAAATCGACTGGTGCTTCATAGAAAATGAATTCACATTAGTTCCGTTCAATACATACAAAGAAATTGAAAGTTTAGTTGTCGATTCATTATCTTCACTTAATTTATTTCAAATTAATCATATAACAAACTATCTAGGCAGAATACTTGATCTCGTTTTTATTAATAATGATTTAAAATATTGTATAGAGACTGTTCAATGTCCATTATTAAATAACTCGGTTCACCATATTGCTTTCGAGTTAAATCTTGAATTTTATGAATTTGCACTTCTTTCACCTACTGAAGACAGAAATTTCAACTTTGTGAATGCCGATTTCATTGCATTGAATAGTTTTTATAGTGCTATTGATTGGGAAAATATTTTTCAAAATGGTTCCCTCAAGGACATGTACACAATTTTCAAAAGTATTCTTTTTGAAGGTATAGAACTTTTTGTCCCCATTTCAAAAAAAAAAACATCATTAAAACTGCCATGGCATAACAAAAGACTAAAAAATCTGGAAAATGTAAAAAATAAAGCCTTCAAGCGTTTCAAATTGACTGGGCAAAATGTTGATAGATTTCGTTTCCTTCAATTTAGAAGAGAATTTGATTTTTTAAATCGTTTTTTATATAAACAATACATAAATTCTACTGAATCAAATATAAGAAAAAATAGTAAATCTTTTTGGATTTTTATAAATTCAAAACGCAAAAATGTGTCTCATTTTCCACAGTGTATGGAATATGGAAATGAAAAATCTAATGATTTACAATCTTCTACCGACCTTTTTGCTAAATTTTTTAAATCATCTTACAATAAAGATATAATCGAGGATCTCAATTCTAAGTATTCAAATTTCAATGCCGATATAAATTTTGTTCTTCCGCATTTATCGGTGAATGAAGTCTTTGAGGGTTTATGTGAATTAGATGTTTCTAAAAAAGCAGGCTATGATAAAATTCCGCCCCTTCTCTTATCAAAATGCTCCTCATCTATCTGTTTTCCTCTCACACTCCTATATAATAAATCACTCTTGTCAGGAGAGTTTGTGGACGAGTGGAAAATATCATTTATCAACCCTATTTATAAAAGTGGCCCCAAACAATTAATTAAAAATTATAGGCCAATCTCTAAAATTTCAGCCATTCCAAAACTTCTTGAAAAAATTATTACTGATAAATTCTATGCATCCGTGAAACAGTTTTTATCGCCTAGTCAACATGGCTTTATTAAAGGTCGCTCATCGGCCACAAATCTCGTTCTTTTCACTAATTTTTGTTTAAATGAAATCGAAAAGGGATTCCAAGTAGATGTACTCTATACGGATTTTATTAAAGCTTTTGACCGAGTCCACCACGGTTTACTACTCCAAAAACTTAAGTTGTTAGGTTGTGATAGATATTTTCTTTTATGGTTAGAGTCATACCTATCTGATAGAAGTCAAATCGTCAACATATCTGGATATTACTCTATTCCTATTAGTGTTGACTCAGGTCTTCCTCAGGGAAGTCACCTTGGTCCATTGCTCTTCCTCATTTTTATTAATGACTTACCCTTAACCTTTCATAAATCTAAATGCTTAATGTATGCTGACGATGTAAAAATTTTTTATCCCATTCGCTCTTTAATTGATTGCTTAAGTTTTCAGATGGAAATTGATCTTTTCTTAAACTGGTGCGAATACAATCACCTAGAGTTAAATTATTTAAAATGCAAGATTTTTAGTGCAACTAGGTCAATTAATGCTATAAATTATTCATATAACTTCAATCATGAACCACTTTCAAGGGTCGAATTGGTGAAGGATCTTGGTGTGTTTGTAGACTCAAAATTGGATTTCAGAGCGCACATTGATTTTGTTGTATCCAAAGGTAATTCAATGCTTGGTTTTATAAGACGAAACTCGAAAGAATTTAGAGACGTATATACACTTAAAACCTTATTTAATTCATTAGTTCTTCCCTATCTTGAATATTGTTCTATAATTTGGAGTCCATTTTATGCGAATGGTGTACAAAGAATAGAACGAATTCAGAAAAGATTTACCAGATTCGCACTTCGAAATCTAAATTGGACTGATGATATGCCGAACTATATTTCAAGATGTGCACTTATCGGTTTGAAAACGCTTGAAGTTAGAAGAAATACTCAAAGCATAATATTTATTAAAGATATTTTATGTAATCGTATCGATTCAATTGAATTATTGTCTCTTATAAAGTTCTATGTCCCGGAAAGATTACTTCGGAACAGACGTGTCCTTTTTTATGTGTCTAATCATAGAACGAACTATGGCTTAAATGAGCCTATCTCGCGTTCCTTGACATTGTTTAATTCCGTCTGCAATGAAGTCGACATTGTAGTGAGTAGGGATCAATTTAAACGACAAGTATTAGACTTTTTAACTTATCATATGTAAATCTGTATAATCATACCGTTAATTAATCAATTAATTGTTTTGTATCAAAGCTATGTTTTAATATCTATTATTATCTTGTAAGCTTATTTATCGTATTAAATGTAATCAGCAGACTATAGTCCATTGATGAAATAAATAAATAAATAAAATAAATAATAAATAATATTATCATTATCATTATCATTATCATTATCATTATCATTATCATTATCATTATCATTATCATTATCATTATCATTATCATTATCATTATCATTATCATTATCATTATCATTATCATTATCATTATCATTATCATTATCATTATCATTATCATTATCATTATCATTATCATTATCATTATCATTATCATTATCATTATCATTATCATTATCATTATCATTATCATTATCATTATCATTATCATTATCATTATCATTATCATTATCATTATCATTATCATTATCATTATCATTATCATTATCATTATCATTATCATTATCATTATCATTATCATTATCATTATCATTATCATTATCATTATCATTATCATTATCATTATCATTATCATTATCATTATCATTATCATTATCATTATCATTATCATTATCATTATCATTATCATTATCATTATCATTATCATTATCATTATCATTATCATTATCATTATCATTATCATTATCATTATCATTATCATTATCATTATCATTATCATTATCATTATCATTATCATTATCATTATCATTATCATTATCATTATCATTATCATTATCATTATCATTATCATTATCATTATCATTATCATTATCATTATCATTATCATTATCATTATCATTATCATTATCATTATCATTATCATTATCATTATCATTATCATTATCATTATCATTATCATTATCATTATCATTATCATTATCATTATCATTATCATTATCATTATCATTATCATTATCATTATCATTATCATTATCATTATCATTATCATTATCATTATCATTATCATTATCATTATCATTATCATTATCATTATCATTATCATTATCATTATCATTATCATTATCATTATCATTATCATTATCATTATCATTATCATTATCATTATCATTATCATTATCATTATCATTATCATTATCATTATCATTATCATTATCATTATCATTATCATTATCATTATCATTATCATTATCATTATCATTATCATTATCATTATCATTATCATTATCATTATCATTATCATTATCATTATCATTATCATTATCATTATCATTATCATTATCATTATCATTATCATTATCATTATCATTATCATTATCATTATCATTATCATTATCATTATCATTATCATTATCATTATCATTATCATTATCATTATCATTATCATTATCATTATCATTATCATTATCATTATCATTATCATTATCATTATCATTATCATTATCATTATCATTATCATTATCATTATCATTATCATTATCATTATCATTATCATTATCATTATCATTATCATTATCATTATCATTATCATTATCATTATCATTATCATTATCATTATCATTATCATTATCATTATCATTATCATTATCATTATCATTATCATTATCATTATCATTATCATTATCATTATCATTATCATTATCATTATCATTATCATTATCATTATCATTATCATTATCATTATCATTATCATTATCATTATCATTATCATTATCATTATCATTATCATTATCATTATCATTATCATTATCATTATCATTATCATTATCATTATCATTATCATTATCATTATCATTATCATTATCATTATCATTATCATTATCATTATCATTATCATTATCATTATCATTATCATTATCATTATCATTATCATTATCATTATCATTATCATTATCATTATCATTATCATTATCATTATCATTATCATTATCATTATCATTATCATTATCATTATCATTATCATTATCATTATCATTATCATTATCATTATCATTATCATTATCATTATCATTATCATTATCATTATCATTATCATTATCATTATCATTATCATTATCATTATCATTATCATTATCATTATCATTATCATTATCATTATCATTATCATTATCATTATCATTATCATTATCATTATCATTATCATTATCATTATCATTATCATTATCATTATCATTATCATTATCATTATCATTATCATTATCATTATCATTATCATTATCATTATCATTATCATTATCATTATCATTATCATTATCATTATCATTATCATTATCATTATCATTATCATTATCATTATCATTATCATTATCATTATCATTATCATTATCATTATCATTATCATTATCATTATCATTATCATTATCATTATCATTATCATTATCATTATCATTATCATTATCATTATCATTATCATTATCATTATCATTATCATTATCATTATCATTATCATTATCATTATCATTATCATTATCATTATCATTATCATTATCATTATCATTATCATTATCATTATCATTATCATTATCATTATCATTATCATTATCATTATCATTATCATTATCATTATCATTATCATTATCATTATCATTATCATTATCATTATCATTATCATTATCATTATCATTATCATTATCATTATCATTATCATTATCATTATCATTATCATTATCATTATCATTATCATTATCATTATCATTATCATTATCATTATCATTATCATTATCATTATCATTATCATTATCATTATCATTATCATTATCATTATCATTATCATTATCATTATCATTATCATTATCATTATCATTATCATTATCATTATCATTATCATTATCATTATCATTATCATTATCATTATCATTATCATTATCATTATCATTATCATTATCATTATCATTATCATTATCATTATCATTATCATTATCATTATCATTATCATTATCATTATCATTATCATTATCATTATCATTATCATTATCATTATCATTATCATTATCATTATCATTATCATTATCATTATCATTATCATTATCATTATCATTATCATTATCATTATCATTATCATTATCATTATCATTATCATTATCATTATCATTATCATTATCATTATCATTATCATTATCATTATCATTATCATTATCATTATCATTATCATTATCATTATCATTATCATTATCATTATCATTATCATTATCATTATCATTATCATTATCATTATCATTATCATTATCATTATCATTATCATTATCATTATCATTATCATTATCATTATCATTATCATTATCATTATCATTATCATTATCATTATCATTATCATTATCATTATCATTATCATTATCATTATCATTATCATTATCATTATCATTATCATTATCATTATCATTATCATTATCATTATCATTATCATTATCATTATCATTATCATTATCATTATCATTATCATTATCATTATCATTATCATTATCATTATCATTATCATTATCATTATCATTATCATTATCATTATCATTATCATTATCATTATCATTATCATTATCATTATCATTATCATTATCATTATC
This sequence comes from Eupeodes latifasciatus, assembly GCA_920104205.1. Lineage (NCBI taxonomy): Eukaryota > Metazoa > Arthropoda > Insecta > Diptera > Syrphidae > Eupeodes > Eupeodes latifasciatus. The sequence continues at coordinate 15,653 of CAKKTC010000364.1, forward strand.
ATTATCATTATCATTATCATTATCATTATCATTATCATTATCATTATCATTATCATTATCATTATCATTATCATTATCATTATCATTATCATTATCATTATCATTATCATTATCATTATCATTATCATTATCATTATCATTATCATTATCATTATCATTATCATTATCATTATCATTATCATTATCATTATCATTATCATTATCATTATCATTATCATTATCATTATCATTATCATTATCATTATCATTATCATTATCATTATCATTATCATTATCATTATCATTATCATTATCATTATCATTATCATTATCATTATCATTATCATTATCATTATCATTATCATTATCATTATCATTATCATTATCATTATCATTATCATTATCATTATCATTATCATTATCATTATCATTATCATTATCATTATCATTATCATTATCATTATCATTATCATTATCATTATCATTATCATTATCATTATCATTATCATTATCATTATCATTATCATTATCATTATCATTATCATTATCATTATCATTATCATTATCATTATCATTATCATTATCATTATCATTATCATTATCATTATCATTATCATTATCATTATCATTATCATTATCATTATCATTATCATTATCATTATCATTATCATTATCATTATCATTATCATTATCATTATCATTATCATTATCATTATCATTATCATTATCATTATCATTATCATTATCATTATCATTATCATTATCATTATCATTATCATTATCATTATCATTATCATTATCATTATCATTATCATTATCATTATCATTATCATTATCATTATCATTATCATTATCATTATCATTATCATTATCATTATCATTATCATTATCATTATCATTATCATTATCATTATCATTATCATTATCATTATCATTATCATTATCATTATCATTATCATTATCATTATCATTATCATTATCATTATCATTATCATTATCATTATCATTATCATTATCATTATCATTATCATTATCATTATCATTATCATTATCATTATCATTATCATTATCATTATCATTATCATTATCATTATCATTATCATTATCATTATCATTATCATTATCATTATCATTATCATTATCATTATCATTATCATTATCATTATCATTATCATTATCATTATCATTATCATTATCATTATCATTATCATTATCATTATCATTATCATTATCATTATCATTATCATTATCATTATCATTATCATTATCATTATCATTATCATTATCATTATCATTATCATTATCATTATCATTATCATTATCATTATCATTATCATTATCATTATCATTATCATTATCATTATCATTATCATTATCATTATCATTATCATTATCATTATCATTATCATTATCATTATCATTATCATTATCATTATCATTATCATTATCATTATCATTATCATTATCATTATCATTATCATTATCATTATCATTATCATTATCATTATCATTATCATTATCATTATCATTATCATTATCATTATCATTATCATTATCATTATCATTATCATTATCATTATCATTATCATTATCATTATCATTATCATTATCATTATCATTATCATTATCATTATCATTATCATTATCATTATCATTATCATTATCATTATCATTATCATTATCATTATCATTATCATTATCATTATCATTATCATTATCATTATCATTATCATTATCATTATCATTATCATTATCATTATCATTATCATTATCATTATCATTATCATTATCATTATCATTATCATTATCATTATCATTATCATTATCATTATCATTATCATTATCATTATCATTATCATTATCATTATCATTATCATTATCATTATCATTATCATTATCATTATCATTATCATTATCATTATCATTATCATTATCATTATCATTATCATTATCATTATCATTATCATTATCATTATCATTATCATTATCATTATCATTATCATTATCATTATCATTATCATTATCATTATCATTATCATTATCATTATCATTATCATTATCATTATCATTATCATTATCATTATCATTATCATTATCATTATCATTATCATTATCATTATCATTATCATTATCATTATCATTATCATTATCATTATCATTATCATTATCATTATCATTATCATTATCATTATCATTATCATTATCATTATCATTATCATTATCATTATCATTATCATTATCATTATCATTATCATTATCATTATCATTATCATTATCATTATCATTATCATTATCATTATCATTATCATTATCATTATCATTATCATTATCATTATCATTATCATTATCATTATCATTATCATTATCATTATCATTATCATTATCATTATCATTATCATTATCATTATCATTATCATTATCATTATCATTATCATTATCATTATCATTATCATTATCATTATCATTATCATTATCATTATCATTATCATTATCATTATCATTATCATTATCATTATCATTATCATTATCATTATCATTATCATTATCATTATCATTATCATTATCATTATCATTATCATTATCATTATCATTATCATTATCATTATCATTATCATTATCATTATCATTATCATTATCATTATCATTATCATTATCATTATCATTATCATTATCATTATCATTATCATTATCATTATCATTATCATTATCATTATCATTATCATTATCATTATCATTATCATTATCATTATCATTATCATTATCATTATCATTATCATTATCATTATCATTATCATTATCATTATCATTATCATTATCATTATCATTATCATTATCATTATCATTATCATTATCATTATCATTATCATTATCATTATCATTATCATTATCATTATCATTATCATTATCATTATCATTATCATTATCATTATCATTATCATTATCATTATCATTATCATTATCATTATCATTATCATTATCATTATCATTATCATTATCATTATCATTATCATTATCATTATCATTATCATTATCATTATCATTATCATTATCATTATCATTATCATTATCATTATCATTATCATTATCATTATCATTATCATTATCATTATCATTATCATTATCATTATCATTATCATTATCATTATCATTATCATTATCATTATCATTATCATTATCATTATCATTATCATTATCATTATCATTATCATTATCATTATCATTATCATTATCATTATCATTATCATTATCATTATCATTATCATTATCATTATCATTATCATTATCATTATCATTATCATTATCATTATCATTATCATTATCATTATCATTATCATTATCATTATCATTATCATTATCATTATCATTATCATTATCATTATCATTATCATTATCATTATCATTATCATTATCATTATCATTATCATTATCATTATCATTATCATTATCATTATCATTATCATTATCATTATCATTATCATTATCATTATCATTATCATTATCATTATCATTATCATTATCATTATCATTATCATTATCATTATCATTATCATTATCATTATCATTATCATTATCATTATCATTATCATTATCATTATCATTATCATTATCATTATCATTATCATTATCATTATCATTATCATTATCATTATCATTATCATTATCATTATCATTATCATTATCATTATCATTATCATTATCATTATCATTATCATTATCATTATCATTATCATTATCATTATCATTATCATTATCATTATCATTATCATTATCATTATCATTATCATTATCATTATCATTATCATTATCATTATCATTATCATTATCATTATCATTATCATTATCATTATCATTATCATTATCATTATCATTATCATTATCATTATCATTATCATTATCATTATCATTATCATTATCATTATCATTATCATTATCATTATCATTATCATTATCATTATCATTATCATTATCATTATCATTATCATTATCATTATCATTATCATTATCATTATCATTATCATTATCATTATCATTATCATTATCATTATCATTATCATTATCATTATCATTATCATTATCATTATCATTATCATTATCATTATCATTATCATTATCATTATCATTATCATTATCATTATCATTATCATTATCATTATCATTATCATTATCATTATCATTATCATTATCATTATCATTATCATTATCATTATCATTATCATTATCATTATCATTATCATTATCATTATCATTATCATTATCATTATCATTATCATTATCATTATCATTATCATTATCATTATCATTATCATTATCATTATCATTATCATTATCATTATCATTATCATTATCATTATCATTATCATTATCATTATCATTATCATTATCATTATCATTATCATTATCATTATCATTATCATTATCATTATCATTATCATTATCATTATCATTATCATTATCATTATCATTATCATTATCATTATCATTATCATTATCATTATCATTATCATTATCATTATCATTATCATTATCATTATCATTATCATTATCATTATCATTATCATTATCATTATCATTATCATTATCATTATCATTATCATTATCATTATCATTATCATTATCATTATCATTATCATTATCATTATCATTATCATTATCATTATCATTATCATTATCATTATCATTATCATTATCATTATCATTATCATTATCATTATCATTATCATTATCATTATCATTATCATTATCATTATCATTATCATTATCATTATCATTATCATTATCATTATCATTATCATTATCATTATCATTATCATTATCATTATCATTATCATTATCATTATCATTATCATTATCATTATCATTATCATTATCATTATCATTATCATTATCATTATCATTATCATTATCATTATCATTATCATTATCATTATCATTATCATTATCATTATCATTATCATTATCATTATCATTATCATTATCATTATCATTATCATTATCATTATCATTATCATTATCATTATCATTATCATTATCATTATCATTATCATTATCATTATCATTATCATTATCATTATCATTATCATTATCATTATCATTATCATTATCATTATCATTATCATTATCATTATCATTATCATTATCATTATCATTATCATTATCATTATCATTATCATTATCATTATCATTATCATTATCATTATCATTATCATTATCATTATCATTATCATTATCATTATCATTATCATTATCATTATCATTATCATTATCATTATCATTATCATTATCATTATCATTATCATTATCATTATCATTATCATTATCATTATCATTATCATTATCATTATCATTATCATTATCATTATCATTATCATTATCATTATCATTATCATTATCATTATCATTATCATTATCATTATCATTATCATTATCATTATCATTATCATTATCATTATCATTATCATTATCATTATCATTATCATTATCATTATCATTATCATTATCATTATCATTATCATTATCATTATCATTATCATTATCATTATCATTATCATTATCATTATCATTATCATTATCATTATCATTATCATTATCATTATCATTATCATTATCATTATCATTATCATTATCATTATCATTATCATTATCATTATCATTATCATTATCATTATCATTATCATTATCATTATCATTATCATTATCATTATCATTATCATTATCATTATCATTATCATTATCATTATCATTATCATTATCATTATCATTATCATTATCATTATCATTATCATTATCATTATCATTATCATTATCATTATCATTATCATTATCATTATCATTATCATTATCATTATCATTATCATTATCATTATCATTATCATTATCATTATCATTATCATTATCATTATCATTATCATTATCATTATCATTATCATTATCATTATCATTATCATTATCATTATCATTATCATTATCATTATCATTATCATTATCATTATCATTATCATTATCATTATCATTATCATTATCATTATCATTATCATTATCATTATCATTATCATTATCATTATCATTATCATTATCATTATCATCATTATCATCATCATTATCATTATCATTATCATTATCATTATCATTATCATTATCATTATCATTATCATTATCATTATCATTATCATTATCATTATCATTATCATTATCATTATCATTATCATTATCATTATCATTATCATTATCATTATCATTATCATTATCATTATCATTATCATTATCATTATCATTATCATTATCATTATCATTATCATTATCATTATCATTATCATTATCATTATCATTATCATTATCATTATCATTATCATTATCATTATCATTATCATTATCATTATCATTATCATTATCATTATCATTATCATTATCATTATCATTATCATTATCATTATCATTATCATTATCATTATCATTATCATTATCATTATCATTATCATTATCATTATCATTATCATTATCATTATCATTATCATTATCATTATCATTATCATTATCATTATCATTATCATTATCATTATCATTATCATTATCATTATCATTATCATTATCATTATCATTATCATTATCATTATCATTATCATTATCATTATCATTATCATTATCATTATCATTATCATTATCATTATCATTATCATTATCATTATCATTATCATTATCATTATCATTATCATTATCATTATCATTATCATTATCATTATCATTATCATTATCATTATCATTATCATTATCATTATCATTATCATTATCATTATCATTATCATTATCATTATCATTATCATTATCATTATCATTATCATTATCATTATCATTATCATTATCATTATCATTATCATTATCATTATCATTATCATTATCATTATCATTATCATTATCATTATCATATCATTATCATTATCATTATCATTATCATTATCATTATCATTATCATTATCATTATCATTATCATTATCATTATCATTATCATTATCATTATCATTATCATTATCATTATCATTATCATTATCATTATCATTATCATTATCATTATCATTATCATTATCATTATCATTATCATTATCATTATCATTATCATTATCATTATCATTATCATTATCATTATCATTATCATTATCATTATCATTATCATATTATCATTATCATTATCATTATCATTATCATTATCATTATCATTATCATTATCATTATCATTATCATTATCATTATCATTATCATTATCATTATCATTATCATTATCATTATCATTATCATTATCATTATCATTATCATTATCATTATCATTATCATTATCATTATCATTATCATTATCATTATCATTATCATTATCATTATCATTATCATTATCATTATCATTATCATTATCATTATCATTATCATTATCATTATCATTATCATTATCATTATCATTATCATTATCATTATCATTATCATTATCATTATCATTATCATTATCATTATCATTATCATTATCATTATCATTATCATTATCATTATCATTATCATTATCATTATCATTATCATTATCATTATCATTATCATTATCATTATCATTATCATTATCATTATCATTATCATTATCATTATCATTATCATTATCATTATCATTATCATTATCATTATCATTATCATTATCATTATCATTATCATTATCATTATCATTATCATTATCATTATCATTATCATTATCATTATCATTATCATTATCATTATCATTATCATTATCATTATCATTATCATTATCATTATCATTATCATTATCATTATCATTATCATTATCATTATCATTATCATTATCATTATCATTATCATTATCATTATCATTATCATTATCATTATCATTATCATTATCATTATCATTATCATTATCATTATCATTATCATTATCATTATCATTATCATTATCATTATCATTATCATTATCATTATCATTATCATTATCATTATCATTATCATTATCATTATCATTATCATTATCATTATCATTATCATTATCATTATCATTATCATTATCATTATCATTATCATTATCATTATCATTATCATTATCATTATCATTATCATTATCATTATCATTATCATTATCATTATCATTATCATTATCATTATCATTATCATTATCATTATCATTATCATTATCATTATCATTATCATTATCATTATCATTATCATTATCATTATCATTATCATTATCATTATCATTATCATTATCATTATCATTATCATTATCATTATCATTATCATTATCATTATCATTATCATTATCATTATCATTATCATTATCATTATCATTATCATTATCATTATCATTATCATTATCATTATCATTATCATTATCATTATCATTATCATTATCATTATCATTATCATTATCATTATCATTATCATTATCATTATCATTATCATTATCATTATCATTATCATTATCATTATCATTATCATTATCATTATCATTATCATTATCATTATCATTATCATTATCATTATCATTATCATTATCATTATCATTATCATTATCATTATCATTATCATTATCATTATCATTATCATTATCATTATCATTATCATTATCATTATCATTATCATTATCATTATCATTATCATTATCATTATCATTATCATTATCATTATCATTATCATTATCATTATCATTATCATTATCATTATCATTATCATTATCATTACATTATCATTATCATTATCATTATCATTATCATTATCATTATCATTATCATTATCATTATCATTATCATTATCATTATCATTATCATTATCATTATCATTATCATTATCATTATCATTATCATTATCATTATCATTATCATTATCATTATCATTATCATTATCATTATCATTATCATTATCATTATCATTATCATTATCATTATCATTATCATTATCATTATCATTATCATTATCATTATCATTATCATTATCATTATCATTATCATTATCATTATCATTATCATTATCATTATCATTATCATTATCATTATCATTATCATTATCATTATCATTATCATTATCATTATCATTATCATTATCATTATCATTATCATTATCATTATCATTATCATTATCATTATCATTATCATTATCATTATCATTATCATTATCATTATCATTATCATTATCATTATCATTATCATTATCATTATCATTATCATTATCATTATCATTATCATTATCATTATCATTATCATTATCATTATCATTATCATTATCATTATCATTATCATTATCATTATCATTATCATTATCATTATCATTATCATTATCATTATCATTACCATTATCATTATCATTATCATTATCATTATCATTATCATTATCATTATCATTATCATTATCATTATCATTATCATTATCATTATCATTATCATTATCATTATCATTATCATTATCATTATCATTATCATTATCATTATCATTATCATTATCATTATCATTATCATTATCATTATCATTATCATTATCATTGTCATT